>JASANF010006795.1:12500-108293 GCA_030248245.1 Trissonchulus sp. WLG1_4
TCACTACAATAATGGGATTTATCTTTAGAGAGCCCGCGATAACAACGTTATCAATGGTTGTAACAGGTACTATTGCAAACATGGCACAGTCTTTTATCTTCACGTTTGGTTTATCCATGACGAACAGTATCAGCACTAACACTTTTTCTACTGCACCCTGAACGATGAACTATTAGTGGAGTAAATAAGGCACCAGAAATAAGTACGGTCAGTGATAAAGCGGTAACAGTGAAATTGGAGACTACTAAGAATACAAGAACTTTTTTTTAATTTAAACATGGTACAACCAATGACAACAAGAATAAGTATAACAAGCAACAACACTAATACTGTCACAGCCAATACAAAAAAAGCCAGTTATATAATGAAATCTGTAACAGCTACCATAAGCACGACTGCAACTACAACTGCAGCAATAATTGCAACTATACCCACTACAACCCTAATAGCAAATAACGCAGCCAGTGTAGTCACTGCAACGCCTGCAACTACATTTGCTTTTACTACAAATAGTTCAGATGCTTTAACAGTTTCTGGTATTGCTGAAAAAACTGCATCTGTACCAATTGCTAAGTTTAAAGCTATGACAAAAACAAACACCACAGCTGTAAAAATAATCGGAATATCTGATCAGCAATCTATCGCAGCAAGAGCAACAGCAATAGCAACGACAGAACTTCAATAAAACCGCTAAATGCGTTTTTATCTACTATGAATGAACAATCTGGTATTTCTACTATGACTGAACAAAGTCAACCCATCCGTGTTTTTACAGACGGTGCCGTTACAAATATCGTAACCATATTCAGTGCAGAAACAAGTACCTAATAGCGATAACAGCGGCAATTAAATTAACGACCAAGCTTTTAAACCGCAAAAGCTATTACGACTATATAAATGTTCACTAACTATCTAACTGACTCATTATTTACCAAAGGACTGGTATTAACGAACAATAATTGACGTTATGAATGTCAAAGTAGTGATGGTCGACTGAAGAAATGTTTTAAAGCATTATGAGCATAACCAGTATTAATTGCAATTAGTTGTACGTAAAAAACAAAATATTAGGCAAAAATTCTCAGTCAAAATGATAACATATAATTGCATTCACGAATATAATTTAATATATTGATCAACTGATTAATTAAAGACTGTTATATTTGTAGATAATATATCATCATCATATTCCACTTCCGTAGTTACGCCAGGTTCACAAACATATTCAACTGATCTGATACTTCCCACCAAATTATCTGGTTCTAGCACAACGGCGTTAATATTGCCTACAACTGGCGCTGCTTCCAAAACATCCCAAGGTACATAACACCGGTTTTTTTGAACTTAAAAATGATTATGAAAAGATTAAAAATAGAAACAATGCATAAAAAGGGTTTTGCATGCTAGGGTTATCAGTTATCACGGAACTATTTACTGATAATCTATACTATCATACTAACTCATAAAAAATATACTTTAGTGGATTAGGCCTGAATAAGTTTACTCTACATGAATGACAATATCCCATGTTAGTACATGTTTCAGTATTGTGTGCGAAGTATATGTTGCAATGCAACAAAACTGTCATAAGCATCGGGTGCAACTTTTTTACGAATTAAATATAGAAAAATAAATAAACAGAAAGATAAATAAATAAATTAATTAATTCAAAAAATATTATTATTCAAATGTTTTGTAAGTTTTTCTTGTTTCAGAAAGTAACATATCTAAATTTCCACAGGGTTTCACTGACGACAGCAACATCAACCAAACATCCACAGCGAATATTTCATCCTTGACTGAGTTTGAAGCAAACTACGATACAAATTCAAGTGGCAGTAGCAGCAGTAGTAACAATAGCTCTGACATTAGCAGCAGCAGCAGCAGCAGCAACATCACAGATTTAGACAATGACAATAACAACAGCAATATGAAAAACAAGAAAAACTTTAGCAATACCAGCATTTCGGATGGTGATAACGGAGAAAAAAATCGTCCCTTAAGAAGTGGGGATGATTGCGAAATTATTGACGCCGTGAGTTGTTGACTAATAATGGTTCCTTAAGTTTCACGTTTTCATTGAATTTTATAGAATTTCACGAAAGTTCTAGATTGAAACTACGTTGAAATTTCACAAAAGGTTGGTGTTTTTGTAGTTTCTCAACTAAACTTTCGACCTTTTGTTGTTTAAATACCTAATGTGTTTATCGATGTTCAGAGAAATCATGTAACGGACATACTTACGCAAGTAACTTTTGTGAAAAACTTTAAACTTTGTTTTGAAACTTTTTTGTTTTCAGGATTTGGATGTGCTCTGGATTCGTTCCAAAATTCGGTCGCCTTTAATTGTGTCGGGTTATTATGCGGGTTATATTCGTTACCTTGATGGAGAAATTATTCCCATTCCCTCAAAAGATGTGAAAAGAAGAGCTGAATTACAACTGAAGGGCTTCATTGATAAATGGAATAGTGATGAATATAAAAAATTGAAAAAATATATCGATCGGTATCATATTAAGGATAATTTTCCGAGGCTTGCACCAGACTGTAGCATTGACTATAGACTTACTGTAAGTATTTCAGGCTGCAAAGGTATGCATTATATTGTTCTGTTTGTAAGTTTTCCACTCTTGAATGCATGACAGTATGCTTAGTAAGCTATTGAAGAACCAAATTTCATGGAAACTAAATGAAATAAGAATATAGTGTATTGGTTGCAAAAGTGTGCGTGACAGAGATCTGGAAAAATGTGAAATGGAATTATTTTTATCTATTTTATGACCAATCGTATTATTTTTCAATAATTATTGTTTTAATTTTTTAAATTTTTTATTGCTTTAGAAACCACCAAAGCCGACACTAAGTAAAGTAGAAGAAGTGGCGATAACAGCATTTAGAACGTTTAGTTGTATTGTTTTGATGGCAGTTCTGGGTATAACTGTTGTGGGCCAACTTTTGGTCAGGTTAGTTGATTTTAGCGCTTTTAAAATTGTAGTCTGCTGTTAAGGTGTTACTGTGTTGGGATTTCAATTATTAAATTATTAGATATCAGATATACTTATTAGAATTCGCAATTGCATGATGTTTGCTGTGCGTGAGGCAACAGCTGCAATGAGATATATTAGTAGCAGAGAAAAGTAAAAAAAAATATAGTACAGTTTGCTAAATAGACATCCCAACAACATGGTTAGCTAAATTTTCGGCAAAAACATTCAGTAAGCATCAAGTTTGCATTTTACGTGACATTAGCCAGTGGCCATCGTAAACCTGTTGGGCTACTTGTTTGTATTGAAGATTGGTTATCAACATAAAATAGCGTTGTGTGTATCGTTGGTGCAGTTAACGTAACTATTTCACTGCCTAGTGCCTAGTTAGTTTATTTCCTTAAAGTTTGTATCTTTTTAGAAATTATCGCTATTATGAAGGTTTTCTGCATGTATGTGAGGAATTCACGTTGTTTTTGGCGCATGTGCTTATTGCAACTGTGATTGAAAACAAATACAATTGGGTAAAGTATATAACTGCTTTATATATTTAGTATGGAAACTCCAATAGAAGAATAGGAATATATTATGTAAATAAACAATTGCCTTAATTGTTATCAAGGCAGTAAACCAATAAACCTAAAATATGACCAAAAAATGCTGGCGCCTGAGGAAAACAAAAACATGTGATTTCGTTGAAAAAAACGAATTGCAAGCATCAAGAATACAGCGAATATTCACAAAATTCACGCCACCTGCTTTGTCTCAGGGTTCAGTATATTTTTGTTAGACTTTAGCCTATGTTAAGCTCGTAATGTCGCTGAGAATAGATAAGATAAATGAAGTTGATACGTTATATGTTTGTATTATATACTTTTCAGACAGTGTGCAGCTATGTATCGCTATCAGTGCAGTTTTTCACGCAGTCGTCGTTCGCTTTTATGGTCCTAGAAGGTCTACAAGTGTATATGGTTACTACGCGGGTTATTTCCAACGGATCTGTCCTTTCGAAACGTTTGACCCTCGCTATCGGTTTAGGTACGTAACACCAACAAGTTCCACTACTTAATCAAGTTAGTTTAAGTAGTATATGTAATAAACACTTTAGCAGTAGTTTTTGTTTATTTGTTCATTTATGCTAAAAAAACGCAGGAGTCTCTATTAACGTACGTACGTAGGTACGTCTCTGTCAACATGTATGAGAACGCATACGTTGTCATAATTGTACGCTGCTGTTTGCAAGGAATTAACTTTATGTCAATGTTTGGGAAACCTTTTTTAGGAATCCCATTTGCGGTGACAGCCACTTCCGGAGCATTAATGTTTAACAGTTTCGGCTCCTTCTATTCGTAAGTGCTCGAAGTGGTCGTGTCAGTATCGTCAGTATTTGGTTAAGGAAATTGGTCGAGAATTGTAGACTACTAATAGTATTAATTTTGATAGAAATTGCGAAAGCATTTTTGTTTTAAAAAAATCTCCAAGTTTAAAAGAAAAAGTTGTAGGCTCTGGCAAAAAACCTATGCTGCTCGCGTCAATGTCATAAATGCTAACCACCAAACATGTGCAGCTTTGTGGGGGAGCCCCCGACGGGTGGGGGGGGGGATGCTACGCGAACTTTTTAAAAACTTTGCCCATCTAGCGGGGTGTGATATGTAGCCGATCTGGGGTGGGGGAGCGGGGTCAGGTTCGAGGGGAGCAATCCCCCCTCATCCCCTCCACGCCCATGTGTGCGAAACAGCACAGCTCCCAGCACTGATAGACTCTAATTTTTATTTGCAACATTCAAGAACCTAATTTCCCTTTTCAGAAAGACTTTTGTAAAGAAAAACTCTAGTTTTAGTTAAAATAATTTTAACCGATAGTTCAAAATACGCAGAAACACTTGAAGTGTCCATTTTTTTATGCTGTTCGTAAAAACAAACTGTTGTAGTTGCTGGACAAACTTCGGCAATAGCAGTTGTTGGGTGACCGCCGTGCCGATTGCTGTGTCGGTGATGATCGGCGTTGCTCTGATCGATGCTGCCGGCAATTTCAGTCGAAACAAGCACAAAGGCCGTCCACCACTGATGTCTGTCTACAAGATGAACTCTAATTAGTGAGTCACTTTTTGGTTGCCGGCTTTTGAAGGCTGCCTGAATGAACACTTTCATGAAAAGGACATATTTCTGGTTAAGATGACGCCTTTTATTGATGATGATTATGAAAACAACTGAAACTGAAATCTATTAATGTTCAAACCTCAAAAGTTTTCCAAGGATTTTGCGTAGATTTGTTATAATATTCCCGAAAAGTGTTTGCAAACATTTTATAATCTTATTACAGCCTAAGCTGTAGCCTAAGCGATTAGGTATGTACAGAGTTATTAATAGTTTGTCACCGTATCATCACTTATTATCACCGTATCATCACTTATTAGCACACAGCCTTCATTCGAAACACCTGAGCTTACTAGCTGCTCACAATCTCCTTTGGTAAGATATCACAACTTTGATTTCCAAGTACTTCCCAAGACACAACTAGAAACTTTTGTGCTGCAGGTCTTTGGTTCTATTTCAGCATTAACCTGGCGGGTTTACAACTAATTTTGCCGTGTAGCGCTGTTGCTTGGCTGATTGGTTCTTTTGCAGTTTATTACCAGAAATGGATGGTATATGCCACAGTGTCAATTATACATATTACGTTGGCGTCATTTATATTATCATTTCACGCCATGGAAGTTCCACAGGTATGGTTTGCTGCAAAAAATGCTGTTACAAATTCACAACAAAATTGTAATTTTTTAAGTGGGTGTTTGGGAAATTAACTACAGTAATGTAATTGATCATAAGCCTTAGACTGCTGTAACTAAGGTTACAACTACTGTTGTGATAGCTGTGACGCATTGGACAGCTGTGTTGTTGAGATGTTAATCGCCGCCTTGTTCACAGATGGTAATAGTTGTGAATTGTTGAATTTAAAGTGATTTAATTTAATAATTTATTCAAGTAATTTAACGTTCTACCTGAAAGTTCTGCTATGTCTGCAAAAAATATGCTTACGACTCAGTTTGATGTTTCTATTTTGAACAAATAACTCATTAGAGTGAAATATGTTTCGCTTACAAATAATTACATATTATATGGTTACCTATGTTATATCATTTACATTCAGTTTAACCCATTTTGTGATCTGCTGACCTGCGTATTATTTCAGGTTCGAGCTGTGTGGGACAAACTTCATGGAGTGGTGTATAAATTCACCAGAAATTTAATGATGAAAAAATAGACTTTCATGAAAGTGTTATTGCCTGATTATGTTCTTTATTGTTTTTATAATAAGTGGTGTATGTAATTTTTACGCTTATGAAAAATACTAATAATGTTTAAGTGACGTTTAAATTTAAACAGCCTTTACAGCTAAAAACTTATAAAATAAATTCGCTGTCAAGGTGCTTTCAAAGATAAAATACTACACTTTGGCGAATAACTTTTCTCGACGATTATGTCAAATATGCATGCACATATGTACATATGTCACAGCAGTGGAACCTTTTTGTTCATTAAATAACACTAATCAGTAATAGTACGAGTGCATAATAGTGTCTCACTCTATAGAAAAAGGATCAGACACTTTGAAGTACAGACAGATGCGCTCCTCAATTTCAGCCTATTTGTTCATGTTTGATTAAACAAGTGTATCGCCGATCGGAAGCAGGTACGTGCACGGTGCACAGACGTCTGGCCCATCAGGACAGCAGCTGGCTTCTGATTGGTCGTGTATATACTAGTTTAACAAATCTTAAATAAGTGGACTGAACAAGACGAACGCATCTGTCTATGCTAGAACTCAGGCAGACAGAAGAGTGTTTTAATGCACCAAAAAGAATGAATCACTGAGCGAAAAGCCCACTCTGCGGCAAAAGCATTCAGTAAGCAGCAAACATATGTTTCTAAGTACATTGGCCAGAGGCCATCGTAAACCTGTTGGGCCAGCTACAGCATTAACTTACTTACTTGACTTATCTTCCATACAAAACGTCTTCTTTAGCAACCAATTTAGCAAAGTTTGTACAAAGTGCACAATGGATACGGGGTCAAGACGTAAAATAAGTTATTGTTGACAAACAGTTAACAGTTAATCGACTTGAGCGAATATTGCGTAAAATTTAAAAAAATCTCCGGCTGGGCTCGATCCAGCAAACTTTTGGTTACGAAAGCAATGCGCTACTACTCTGCGCCACGGAGACAGCGAAAATTAGTTTTCATTGTGGTTGAATATTTTATTACCAGTATTTTAACGCTGTGGACTTATGCTGACTTTTTATAAAATTTTCCAAGAGCGAATTTGTCCTAAATTTTACGTTTTTGCAAACAAAGAGTTATGCATGCGCCATGATATATAACTGTTTTTGTATCTCAATTAATTGATTTATTATTATCAATTTGGTTAGGAAAATTTATATCCTATTATTGATATCCTATGTACTTTTAGTGAAGTCTCGGGACTGTACTGGTCTGCGTGGTCGAGTGGTTAGTTTGATAGGTTCGTAACTATGAGGCCATAGGTTCGATTCTAAGTGGATGACGTTTTGGCAGTCTTTTGCATTTCGAATTACGCTCTCAACAACAGCCTTGATCTCAGCAACACAGTGAAAATACAAGGCATTTTAGTGTGACAGATGCACAGCTACAATAGAAGACGTGTAAAACACACTCCGCACATAAACAATTTAACAATAATAAGATGCCAGAATCAAAATTAAAGACCTGTTGGGCTGTGGCCCATCAGGAAAAAATATAACAGCCTCTTGCTATGATCTCTACTCTTTTACTACGCCCACTTAGTCATACTATCAAGATCGTATCAACTCAACTATACTAAAATGAATTTAAATCTACTTACTGTATTGTTTCTTTTCTATTTTCCCTCAACTGTTACAAAACAGCAGAAACATTGGACTAATTACCGAATGAGCTATTATTTTGTGGATGAAAAAGACATAAGCGACACTGAAAAACAACTTCTTATCAAAGTCATGGATGAAGTAAAGAACTTTTATGAAAAACTTTTGACAATCGAAGATCGAAGACATGATATTAAAGCAAATCAGGTTGGCTGTCAACTACAAAAGAACGTTAAAATGAAAAAGGTTCTGCAAGAAATTGAGGTAAGGCAACTAGTGCAATTGGTTGTTCAGCTAACAAGAAAAGACCATCGGCTCGCTCCAGGCTGCGCTACCGGGAAACCAATCAGCGGATAGCCAATTAATGGGTGTTGTAAAGAGCAGTTGCAACTTTGTGTGACCGCTCTGATACATAATTGCTGATTTTCCTGTTTGCATTACTTGATATTTCAGTTAGGCTTGAGGTTTAGGCTGAGGCAGTTACGTCGTGTTGAGCCTAGTTCATTTTCGAAATAGTTTTTTAATTCCAGAAAGGTTCAAAAAGACTTGCCGGCCGATGTGACAACTTTTTTGTATTACTACTAAATTTCAATAGAAAGTATGAAAAAATTTAGGTGATGAAATTTAAAATGACCTGGTAAATTTTTACCGCAGATGGCCAAAAATTGTGCTCATTCATGTTTCTTTCTATGTTCTTATTGCCCAGTAGCATGGATCCTTGAATGCATGAAAAAACCATATAATTTGTCTTTAAAGTATTCGTAATTTTCGAAAAAAATAAAGACGGCGAGAATCTCATCCAAGACGTGGAGCATGCTAGGCACTATGCAGTATTAGGCTCGGTTCATACTCACAGCCGTATGTCCGTTCAGCCTGCAGATTGACGTTACTAGCAGCCTAGTGCAGTGGATCAGCCAGCGCATGTGACGTCATTAATTCGTCATTTTGTTGGCTGAACGGACATACGGCTGTAAGTATGAATCGAGCCTAACACCACAGCTTCGATGTCTAGCAGGCCCTAAACTTTCCATTTTTTGTTTCCTGCTTTCAACACTGACTGCGTAGTGCGTAGGTATCTGTTGCTACGACAAAACTTTTGGGATCAAAAGTGCTTTAATTTAGATTTTTCTTAGAGTATAGCCATCGTACATTTTGTACTTCGTGGGTTTCCGGCTGAACCATCCTGAATAGAGTAGCTTTATCTTTACTGTATAAATATTGCCAATGCAAAAGAAAGGAACAACCACTTTCTTCTAATTTAATGGCATAAATTGTAATAGTAATTACTAACTAATTAAGTAATATATTTCAAAAATAGCGCTCATATTTGCAAACCTTTGTTTTAGAATAACCAAGATACAGATATGGCTATTTTTGTATCTCTGATCAGTGCAAGTGATACAATGACGTGTGAGAAGGACATGTTGGCCTCGGCATCACGGTGCAGCGCTCAATCCACGACGAGTCGACCAAATGTGGGCAAAGTCAGCGTTTGCCAAATATCGCTAAGCACCAGAAAAGCGGACTTTGAGTTCACTGTGAACACCATTAAACATGAACTTCTGCACGCTATGGTTTTCTACCACGGATCGTATAAGCAGTTTAGAGATAGCCATGGGGTTAAATACTGTCAGGCAACTGCTGACAAATGTCAGACGGTTAGAATTTAATTTGTTGGGGATAATATGTTTCTTGAAACTATGCAGATGTAGCTGCTTTGATTTCGGAATAAGATTTATGAAATAAACTTAGTTGATCAAGAGGTACGCAAGTTAGCGCCGTTTAAACCAGCTTAGGTACTTTCAACACCAAATGAAATCTTTCAAATATCAGTTTTCATTTCATTATTATTTATTTATTATTTATTAGTAGCGTATAAAAGTGATTCTGTGCAGTGTCTATTAGAAAATTGTGACTTAAACTGTTTTTAAAGTACAGATAGGTATTCTAGTGTAAAAGTACCCTAGCACACGGCTACCAACCAAATTGTTATTCGTTATCCCTTATGTCCGTAACCGTTTAACCGTTTACACGCCAACTATCCGCGTAGTCGTTACCATTACTACTTTTCATTTGCCTCTCAAAGTTCAACAATCATGCTAAAATCAAATTGTTACTAAATTTAAGGAAAAAACAATAGCTTGGAAAACATTGAGTGGAATGAAGCAGCAAAAGTTCAAAGTTTTGACGACACCCAGAGTCACCGCTTTCGTGAGAAAGCATTTCAACTGCCCACAAATGTTGGGGGCTTTGTTGGAAAACGAGGGGGGTCGCGGAACCAAAAATGTGCACTGGGAAAAGCATCTTTTTGGATCCGAAATCATGACAGGTACAATTGATGCGTGGTCTCAGTTCACCAATCTGACCGCCTCGCTACTAATCGATTCAGGTTGGTATCGACTCCAAGACCAAGCCTACTTATATATAGATGAGATGTACTACGGTAAGAATGGGGGCTGCGATTTTGTGCAGAAAAGTTGTCTGGAATTCATGCAAGACGTCAAACGAGCCAAAGCGGTTGACTCGGAAATACCTTGGTGCGGCCCAGACGATTATGAACCTAACCCAGACAGGTACAACAAAAACCAGCTACGCTGCAGTCCAGACAAAAACTCTGTCGTCTCTTGCACGATTTTGGGTCAAGAACACTCGAACTTTGACAATATCGCCGCTGAAGCAGATAAAGCAGGGCTGCGATACTGGAAAGATTATGTGGGAAGTAGTGAATACACCAGTTTTTGTCCAGTTTGGCTGTCTACAAGAACTATATTTGACGCCGGGCACGCTAAGGTGGGATGGAAATTCGGTTATAAATTTATTGATTACCTATCATTTTTGAGTTAACAATTAAGTTATTAATTAGTATTAAAATGTAGAATGTATGTATATTATTGAGTTAATTAGGTATCAGAATGTGATAATTTTACGGATTCATGTATTATGCATCGCGATGCATAATATTTGTCATATAGTACCGACACCGAGTACCATTAGTACCGCGCCAGAGTTGAGTTTGAAATTTGAATGCGACCCAGTTGTGTAATTCCTACCAGTTGACAGCAGAATAAGATTAAACCTATTTTCCCATTGATGTTTTATTGGTTATTATCCAAATAATCAGAAATTTAGCTGAACTTGTTAGCTTGATGTTTTAGTTTCACCTCCACTCAGCTTGTAAACCCGAGCGCGTGCGAGAACCATCGGCCAACTACGCATCCGAAAGTTTTGGTCCAACGTCCAGCTGTTTTTTCCATCCAAAAGACGACCATTTCATCCGCCGACAATGTTCTGACTGGTCTGTAAGCTATTATGGCGATGGCGGGGCGGGCTGCTATCAATATCGATGCCACAGAGGTCGATTACAGATCAAACCAGCCGGAATCGGTGATGGTGTGCTTCGATTTCTCACCTGCTACGCCAAGGGAAACACGCTGCAAGTCAGACGCGAGCTTGTGAACAAAGGGGAAGAACGAGTGTTTTCGATGGGAAAAATAGAATGCCCGGCGTGCGAGGAATATTGCACTGATCCGAATTTCAAGTGTTTGCCTGAAATACCAAACATAATTTCTTCTGATAAATTTATCAGCATCTGTGGCGGTGGTAGCGTGGTGACAAGCTGCTTGGGCTTTGCCGTTGCGTGTTTGCTGATTCAAATGTTTATAGTTTAGAAAGTAATTTTTGATCTGATTATGATGTGATATGAAATTTGACTATAAATAAATTTCGTTTTTTATCGGTTTAATTTTTATCGCTATCAAATTGAGGAATGAATATGCATGTATGGATATTAAAACAAATAATTCCGGCTGTTAATAAAAGTTGGTATAATTTTCACCTGTACAAAAAACCAAGTAGCATTGTGAATTTGTGAAGTCAAATAGATCCCCCTAGAGTATTTAAAATGATTTATCGACAAATATTTCCACAAACTTTCAACTTTCACCGCTGAGATATCTGAGCGTAAAAATAAAACAATTAGGCAATCACTAGTAATAGCAGCATTACTCAGCCTTTTTAATTATTCGACAATGGTATTATCAACATAAAATAGCGCTAGTAAAAACAGTCATGATGCTCCTTTGACGTAGGATATATGTCCTAATTTGAACTATGAATAATATACATGCACAAACCATGGTTTGAGTATTCTCCAACTGGTAGTTATAGTTCTCACAAACGCAAACAATGAATGAAACATTACAAACTAGTTTTATCACAACATTCAACGCTTTGAAATTTTTTAGCAAACTCAGCAAGTAGTTGTGTTTATGTCTTTCACACAATGACGACTAAATTTTCATGTTTCTTCCTGGTTTCTGTGCTGGTTTGCGTTAGCTTGGCTGGTCCAAGGGGAGGGGGTGGCGGTGGATCACGTGGGGGTGGCGGGGGGTCACGTGGGGGCGGTGGTGGGTCACGTGGTGGTTCTGTCGGGTCACGTGGTGGTTCTGTGGGGTCACGTGGTGGGGGCTGGGGGTCACGTGGTGGCAGCAGCAGTTCCACAAGGTGGGGATCGGGAGGTGGAAGTAGTTCCTCGACCAAAATAAAATCAGGTACTTTTTTGTTTTGTAGTATATATTGTGTTGACTAAAAAAACTGGTCAGAGTTAGCACTTAGCAGTTCTGGTCATTATTTGCTGAAAACTTGAGACCTGAACCGCGGGCCCCGGGCCTGCTCTGGACCAGCCCGCGGGCCCAGGCGGCTCCAGAGTCCTGTAGCGGGCCTGGCCCAGAAGCGCGCTACTCGGCCCGGCCCGGAAAATTTGCTAGTGGAAGAACTCTCAATGCGCGTTGTTCTTTTAATCACTGACTAACTTAATCACCCTTCTAGAATTCCACCCATTGTTTTTTGCAAAATACTAATTGATAAAGTTGATAAAAAATTCATACTGTATCCTTAGTCATATTCATTAGTTACCTAAAGTTAAAAAATGGTCCTTGGTGTTGCGTGCGTACTTTAATATAATGATAGGATTTAAAATTCCATGGGTAATTTTTGTTTTTCAGGTGGTAATAAAACACCAAAAAATGGAAAGATTGGCATAGGATCTCTGAAGTAAGTCGCGTGGAGCAAGAGCAAGCATGATTGTAAGCAATTGCGCAAAATGTTAGTGAATTTTAAAGCTAAAGTCTGACCAAAAAAATGTTATGTATCGAACTTCATTGCTTCATAGCAACTCAGTCGTTTAAGATAACCCCCATAATGTATATATCATTCGAAAGCATTTTTGATCTACATTTTCATGAAATTAAAATATTTGAAAAAAATTTGAGTCAAAATTTTTAATTCAAATAAAATTGATTTTTTCAACTAATGATTTAAAACCAAATGTATTATATATCATTCGATAGCCCTTAACATTCTGCGTCGAGTGATATATACAACATGACTGTAGCTTGCACCTGTCAACATTTATCGATTTTTTAATTGTTGATTTTCCATTGAAAAACGGCATTTTTGGTCCTTTTAATTCGCTGTAACTCAACAAATACTTAACCAAATCTGACAAATTGTGCATCGGTCGATGCGTTGTGAACCCGCGCAGTCTGTGAAAATTATAAAATTTCAAAAATTGACATTAAATTTTTTGAATATTTGTCAGGTTTACAGTAATTTTTCAGCTGTTTTTGCTCAAAATTGGGTAAAATAATTATTACCAAAAAATAGTTCAGTTCTTTAGCTTTCATTTGATACCAAAAACATGCATTTGTGATTTAACTGAACAAAGTTACACAAAACAAGCATTTTTGTTGACGAGCGCATACTTTTTTTGAAACGAAGACAGTCAGTATTATTTTACCGTATCGGTAAAATATAGCGCGGCCAACCCAGAATTTTTAAAACCAGTACAATACAGAATCAATTTCAGTTGACACTGTGGTGCTCAAATTGGCAACGGGTCTAAATTATTTGAACCACCTAAACCTGACGCTGATACGACTGACGACTAGAAGTGAAACTGATTTTAAAAACTTGAGCCCGTTTTTGTCACTTCGTAAATTTTACTTGTCAGTCTGTAGACCTGACAAAGTGATATAATCGGTGTGAAAATTTTTTTACTGAAAACTTGAAATTAGAACAGCTAGTTGTGCTGCTTTTGCTAACATCGAATTTGTAAAAGTGTTTGGAAAAAGCAAAATTTAATGTCAACATCTATGCGTTTTACTACCAAAATATTTCTCAGGAATTGACCTGCACACAACAGCTACGCTTTTTTTCAGTTGACACTAAAATGAACGAAAACAAAACGAAAACGAAAAAGAAAACGAAAACGAAAGTGAATTGAAGCGAAGCCAACTTTTAGTTGCATGACTTTGTTCAATTAAATCACAAGTACATGGTTTTGGTATCAAATGAAAGCTAAAGAACTGAACTATTTTTTGGTAATAATTATTTTACCCAATTTCAAGCAAAAACAGCTAAATAATTACTGTAAACCTGACAATTATTCAAAAAATTTAATGTCAATTTTTGAAATTTTATCATTTTCACAGACTGCGCGGGTTCACAACGCGTCGATTGATGCACAATCTGTCAGATTTGTTAAGTATTTGTTGAGTTGCAGCGCATTAAAAGGACCAAAAATGCCGTTTTTCAGTGGAAAAATCAAAAATGAAAAAATCGATAAATGTTGACAGGTGCATGCTATAGTCATGTTGAATATATCATTCGACACAGAATGTTAAGGGCTATCGAGTGATAGGTTTTAAATAATTAGCCGAAAATAATCAATTTTTAAAAATTTTGACTAAAAATTTTTTCAAATATTTTAATTTCATGAAAATCTCCATCAAAAATGCTTTCGAATGATATAGGCATTACGGGGATTAACTTAAACGACTGACTTGCTATGAAGCAATGAAGTTCGATACATACATTTTTTGGTCAGACTTTAGTTAATACTTTTACGCGTCTGTACGCGGAACAGTCGGGATTATTTCTTATGGTGATGAAATCACGTAATGCGTTTTATCTCAGGATTCAGTAATTTTTGGTCTGACTTTCAGTACAGTTTCTAAACAAGCACGTTTTGCGAGTAGAGTTAAATTAATTTTAGATAGAGTTACACTGTTCTATAGATAGAGATAGAGAACACTGTTCTAACATCTTACTACGGTCTTTATCTTTCACAAAACTGCCTGCGCCTTCTTGTGTAGCTCACGCACCAGAATTGAAGCACTTGAATGTGCATTCTAGACATTTTTACAATAACTAACGCCCTAGACTATTTATCAGCTAATTATGTTTTGTTCATAATTTAGTCCTTATTCGAATAGTGGTTTTGTCATGTCTGTACAACTGACGTAACTAGAGCAATGGTCAAAAAACTAGGGGTGGATTTCGCAAAGGTGGTTTTACTAAACCATGGTTTTACTTTACGTACGTTTTTATATGATTTGCACATAATTTCATTACGAAATATCGCCTGATTCGTTACGAATTTTGGAGATTTTCTTAAACCATGGTTTTAGCTCAGCTGAACTTTCAGCAAAAGAGAGACCTGCTGTGCTGCAGGTTTCCAATTTCAACTGCGCTAAAACCATGGTTTAAGAAAATTTCCGAAATTCGTAACGAATCAGGCTATATTTTGTACTGAAATTATGTGCAAATCACATAAAGCCATGGTATAGTAAAACCACCTTTGTGAAATCCACCCTAGGTCTCTGAATCAGGCTGCCTGGAGAGACATGCTCTACAATTAAAGGGTTAAAGCTTTCTATTGTTTCAGACTTTCATCAAAACAAGTGAAGAAAACGAAAAAAATTTTAGCTGGTCTATTTGCTGCAAAGGCTGGAAAGAAATTGCTGAAATCAGGTCACCATAAAACAAAATACGGGGGTCGAACGTATTGGTACGGCGGAGTTGCACCGATTCATCATTGGGTAAAAATATATGTAAAATTTAATTAAAAATTATTTAATAATAATTATTAATTTAATAATTTTTATTAAGTACAGCGTTTGCTTAAGTTTAAAGCACAGCGCTTAAGTTAGCTCTTTACTGGTCCAATTTTAAAAAAAGCTGCGGCAAATTTTTTGCGCTTGTTTCTGACTTAAGATAGGTAAGGGTAAGGCTCAGTATATTTTTACCAGATTGTTTTGTTTTTTTACAGTTCTTTATATATACTGACAATAATTTACGGCTCGATAAACACTTACAGCCGTACGTCCGTTCAGCCGGCAAAATTACGAAAGAATCACGCCACAAACAGTGTTTAACATCATAATGCGGAGTGATTATTTCGTAATTTTGCCGGCTGAACGGATATACGGCAGTAACATAAGCTTAATATTGAACTAAAACCTTTCCTATTACCATATTCATGTTGATCAATTTTGTATGGTCGTCTCAGCTGCCCTTGAAACAGGGTTCAATTAATATTCCGGAACTGTAAAAAACTGAAAGTAAATCACCCTTAGTTTCAGTGCATCACATCCGTCAAAACATGGTCATCAGATACGGTCTGTGTCATCCATGTAAACTTAACTCGGCTTGAAAATGCTTTGATGCACGCCCTGCTACATTACGAAACCTGTAAATTATCACTTATTACTCACTGTCGCCATGTGAAACAACTATTCAATTAAAAATTATTAAAAATAATAGTCATTAACAGAGATGCACGGGGTGAATCGCCGAGGGGGGGTGCCCGACCCCTGGCGGAAGGGGGGGTGGTCCGGGACTTCAAGGCCATCCGAATTTTTCGGCTACAGCCGAAAATTTTTCAGAATTTTTCGATTTTCAACTCATTTTTGGGGTACTTTTTTCGCCGCAGGAGAAAATTTTTTTGCAATTTTTCAACTTTTTACGCATTTTTGGGGCACTTTCTTGGCCATAGCCCCCCCTACCCACCCCTATGTGCATCTATGGTCATTAATCAAAAATCATCAAAACTGCTCGTCAACAAAAGTGCTTGTTTTAGGATAGCAGCGAAAAACGGGAAGGCGGACTGATTTGCACATATAAATTGCAACAGAATACGGTCAGGACACGACAAGGGTCATCTAGCAGCGAAGAAGATTTAGTTTTCGTTGATGGAACTCGGGTTCAGACCATTTATTTCAGGTGATTTCAAATGCCTATCATTTTTTAGAAACTGCTGAATACGGAAACAAGTTAGAACATTTCGTGCCGTATCGAGCGAGCCGAACTGATTTGCTCCAAAAAGCGGAATTATATTTTTTTTAAACAAGCTAGGATTCCTATTAAATACATTTGATATCACTCAATTTCCTGTTACATATCTTTAGTCTTAAAACATCTCTAGATACGTAGAACTAAAAATTAGAACTAAATAAAAATAGGCAAAGCAGGTCGATTCAAGCTAGTTATAGCCGATGTCCGTTCAGCCGTTTTCAACTACATTTTTGTCACAGCACAAGCAGACATTTATTAGTGGCATGAATATTTCATAATTTTGCCGGCTGAACCGGCATGCATGAATCGGCCCTAGAAGTGCAGTAAAGTGGTAAAAAAGCCTGTCAGAAAAAGGGCAATGGCCCGTACCAATTTCCCTGTAGTAACTACATCGCTCAAAAGCAAAGGTCACATTAGAATTTTTAAAACAAAAGTTTTATTATTGAAGGTGCGATTTGAATCGAGAAACTTGCTGCGGTCTGGAATGCTGCAATAGAGCACAGCACTTTGTTCATTTGAATGCCGCCAGCAACACACAAACTGCCATGATTCCGACAATGCTGTCTTGTCTCCTATTGGGGATGTTAATGAAGAGTTATGCTTAACGATATTCGATCAGGATTGTTTGACAAGCACCACTAGCCTAAAGTGTTTGACAAGCACCATGGGTTTGACAAGCATCCTTTAAGTCTGTCAACTGTAATATAGCAATTCTTGCCATCGAACATACAGTACAGTTCAAAACAAACATCATATGATTCCGGAGTCAGCGTCACTGGACACTGACTTAATTTTGCAGTCAGTGACCACAGTCTACCTACTGACGTCACAGGTCCAATGTATCTTCCAGTAGTTTCGATTTTCATTAACTGACTCCGGAATCATAGTCAGTGACTGCGGCATCAGCATCACCTTAGTCATCACTAATACAAAATATGTTACACTCATATCTACACATGTACATAATGTATATGCCCATGCACATGTAAGCCACTTGAAAAGTAGTGATAACTAATGTAATGCCGATTCCGAAGTCACTGACTATGACTCAGTTAAAAAATATCACAACTACCGAAAGTAAATTGGACCTGTGACGTCAATAGTTTGACTGCAGTCACTGACTGCAAAAGGAATCAGTGACGCTGACTCCGGTGTCATATGATGTTAATATTGAGCTGTACTGTATTGTGTTTTTTTATTTATGGAACATGTTTTTGTACAATCACTGCTTGAGCTCAATAGTTCGTAGTTGAACTCTTAGTATAATGTATTAAATTATATGTATGAAATTAAGTTGATAGTTTTGGTAATTCGTTAAACGCTACAAAATTATGACCAATAGACTTGATACAGATTTTCATCCGTTGTCGGTGGGGTGTGCTGCAGCAACAAAAATAAACATTAAGTTTTGATATTCTAGTTTGTTAAAAATTATGCTTAAAAATTGCTGAATCATTCTACCTGCTTACTGCTGAAGTTTCAGATAGTTTACACCATGAATTCATGATAAAACGGTCTTTCAGGAAATATACAAGCCAAAACACATTAGGTGGAATGCACAAAGGCAGTCTATGGAGATTTAGTCAATCAGCTAATCTAATACTTGTCTAATTTCAGCACTCATTACTTAATACTTATTATTCATACTGTAATTACTTATTAATGCTACAGAGCGTGAACTGCAGAAACAATATTTAAGGTGGTAACTGGTAGTGTCGCCAAAGCAGTTTTGTTCATAGGCTGCAAAATGAGAACATTTTGCTTTGAAATTGTACGTTCACTGAGAAACTAGCGAAATGCCATAAGGTGTCAAATAAATACTGCCAGACACTAGACTACCAATATCTACCAATATTTTTAACCAATCACCATTTGTGAGCCAGACATCACACAATAGAGACATGACAGTTCAAAACATCAAGCCAGATATCAGATTGGCCAGCTTGTGAAGTACATGTAATGTTTTGACACACAATTTTTTGGCACAAATAAGCAAAACAAAAAATGAAGGTTCGTTTTTCTTTTGATTTCAAAATAAGTGACTAAATTTTTTTACATTTTATTATTATTGCTGTGAGTACTTTACAGGTTACGCACAGTTTCACAGTTCAAACAGGCATTACTCCACAACCACTCAAGCAATTTGCACTAAATTTGTGTGCATAAACTAGAGCATATGGGCTTTTACTTTGTGTAAAGAATCTAAACAAAAAGGTTTTTAATTGTGACGAAATTATCGAATGGGAATAAGTTTTCAAAACGTCATTTTTCCGAATTTGCGACTTCACTGCTAACTGTATGCTGCATAAATTTTGCTGACACTTGGCAAAAATATTTGCCTTGAAACATATTTTTAGAATATATAAAGAACAATGACCTATCTTCACTGAAAGTTTTATAGTCGCGCAAAATCGACTGCTTTCGCGACACTACCCCCTTAAGTGTATGTAATTTTGAAACTCAGCTAAAACTACCCTTCACAATACGGTTTGAAGGCAATCTTAGGTATCTTAACTTTGTTTTATTTTTAACACGTGCCAAAATCACCTGACATTTTGGAACGATGGTCCAAGGCTAGTTCTATCAAGAGTGCATAATGGCAAGAGTATGACACTGGCCACGTTTGTGGCCTAGCAGCGCGGACATGCTCCGACCATTATCTCCCCAAAAAGGCCACAACTGTGGGGGGGGTACCCCCCTACACGAATGAAGGCATAGCCCTCAACTGTGGGGGGGGGGGGACCCCCCCACGAATCAGACCATAGGTCTCAAACGTGGGGAGGGACCCCCCCACAAATGAGGATATACCCTCAAATGTGGGGGGGACCCCCCCACGTTTGGTGCAGCCTAAAAAATGCCCCGGAGACAGCCCGCCGCCACTTTTTGTGGTAAAATTTTGTTCCTAGGGGTATTTTGAGGTGTAGAACACGAATCCGGGGTCCATTTTTGCCTAGAACCCTCGTTGACCCCGAAAAGCCCCCCTCCTCAGGGTACCATGCCTCAGGGGGGTAAAGGGGTCAAATTTTCGAAACTGAGATTTTGCTGTTTCTCGGGGTAATTTGAGCCCCTGAAGACGAATCTGAGGTCTATTTTTGCCTAGGACCCTCCTGGGCCCCCCTGTGACTCCCTCAGGGTACCCCCTTTAGGAGATCCTAAGGCGTGAAGTTTTCGAAACTGAGATTTTGGTAGTGTTAGGTGTAGTATGATCCGCTGGACACGAACTTTAGAGTCCATTTTTGCCTCGCACCGTGTTGGACTTTACTACGCGGCTACAATAAGGGGTTGTGTGCCAAGAATGGAGGGTCCACTGCTTAAAATGGAGCGTCCTGTGCCTAGAAAAGAGAGTCCTCTGTTTAGAATAGAGGGTCCTTTACCCAGAATAGAGGGTCCACCAACCCGTTGTGGCCTACTGGCAATTTTTGTAATTGTCTCAAAGTTATGATGTCAAGAGAAGTCAACCGGTGCCAAAATTATGAAAAACGGTTCGGTAAATTTCAAATTTCGGACTGTGGGGTGAATAAAAGAAAAAACCCAAAAATTTACTTATTTGGACTTCCAAGGATCAGAATATTCAGAAACACAAAAATCCCTTAGAATGCGCTTTTCACCAAAAAACTGTTAAAAAATTTTCTACCGTAAGAATTCTACGTACCTGCATGCATACATATCCAAAGCCTCGTAAATATCTGCTACCTCGAGGGTGTAGCGAATAGTAGTATGGAAAAGAGAGCCGCCTGAGGCCTGACATATTGGAGTCCAACAGGATCCTAGACGGAAGTGGACTCCGGATTCGTGTTCAGGGGCCAAAATAACACTTAAACATGAAAAATTTCAATTTTTGAAAAAATGACCCCAAGTTGGTACTGTAGCCTGTGGGGGTCGACTGGGTCCGCGGTGACAAAAATGAGCCCCAGATTCGAGTTCGGCACCTCAAAATACCCCTAGGAACAAAATTTTACCTCAAAAAGTGGCGGCGGGGCGTCTCTGGGGCATTTTTTAGGTTGCACCAAACGTGGGGGGGGTCCCCCCACATTTGAGGGTATACCCTCATTTGTGGGGGGGGTCCCCCCCCACGTTTGAGACCTATGGTCTGATTCGTGGGGGGGTCCCCCCCCACAGTTGAGGGCTATGCCTTCATTCGCGTAGGGGGGTACCCCCCCACAGTTGTGGCCTTTTTAGGGAGCTAATGGTCGCAGCATGTCCGCGGCGGCCAAACTGGGATCCAGAAGAGTGTCATACTCTTCTTATTATGAGCTCTTGGTTCTATTAAACTAAATTCAGACTACGTTTACCTAAGACTGCCTTTAGACTGCTTTTATGCATTCCACTGATACTGTTAGTTTTTGTTCAACACACTAAATTGGTTTTTTCTTTTATTGTTACAAATTACATGTGCATATAGTTAATGTATGGTATTGTCACAGTATTATCGCAAATTATAAAATATAAGTTTAATTTTTAGTATGCCAGAATCCAGTTCGTCAATAAAAAGTTTGTGAATGACTATTTAATATCAGGTGGATTTACATCAGAGTAAAAAACTAATTTTACATAAAAAATACTAAAAAATTCTCTGACTAAAATAAACGAATGAACGACTTGCATTTCCATGAGTTGATTTAGGTATATATTACTTGTTGTTGTTGTTTATTCAGAAACAGTAGTACATATGTATTATATAATGGATAAGAGTATATAAGCACTTTTGCTTATTGTCAGCTAAGTAGCACGAGCACCGCACCATCTTTGGGAACAATGAAACACAAACTTAAGAAACCGTTTTGCATGGTTACGTAAAAAGCAGAGAGGTATTGTGCTCTTATCTGACAATAGGCAAGTCAGACATGTTACTGTGTAACCCTGTTATTATCGTAAAATGGTCGCTCAGTTTGAAACATATTGTGATGTTTTGTCAGTTAAAAATTCGAGCTTGGAATAACTGTTTTTACAGAATACATACAGTACCGACCAAAATTCCTTGCTACAGACTCTACTAGAGTCAAAGTGGAGTCTGAGTCACTTGAATCTTTAGTTAATACTTTTACTCACAGTAATATACTTGTACTGATACTTCTTATATAATACTTATTATATAGTGTGATGGTGATCCTAAAATGACTCTAATTCCGCTTTGACTCTGCAGTTAGATCAAGTAATTCTGGTAGGTACTGTTCTATTACAATGTAATATGCTAGCAATTTTAGTTACTCATCAGACCACAAACAAGTCAATACGAGTTATTTTTTTACTTTTGTTTCTCCGCCAGTTCCATCACATAGACTCCTTTGCCCCCCTTGTTTGGCGGCACCTTCGCCATTGGTTTTTCCACAGCTTCTAGAGTTTTTACGCTTGACGCACTTTTGCTCAGTGATCTGGGCGTCTCTGGTCGATGTGGTATTTTGCCGGCCTTTGACGAAGGTTTGTCAGCCGATTCAGTTGACGGTTTCTTCGCTGCTTTTTCTACAGGCTTTACGGATGACTTAGAGGATTTAGAAGATTCTGCTTTCTCGACTTTGGCTGGTTCCGCCTTTTTCTCGCGAGAAGCTTGCGAAAAGGACTTCACCCTTTTCACTGGTTGCTCTTTAGCAGGTTTAGACGGCGGCTCCTCTTTTTTGGTGGGAGGTGGAGGCGGGGGAGGGGGTGTTGGTAATTTTTTGGATTCGGACTTGACAGATTTTTCCGACAACAACTTTGCTGAATGCACGCTGGGTTCTGATTTGTCCTTCTCGGCTACCACGGGCGTAGTTTTGGCTGACTTTGGCTGTTTAGCCGCTTTGTCTTTTTTCTTTTTTTTCAGAAAGCAGCAAATGACAATAATGCAGATGAGTATCAGCAGGATTATCAGTATAATTATAAATATCACCCACCACGGAATACCACTACTGTCTTCCTCTGGAACAATAACCAGGGTTATATATGTTACACATGTTATACATATGTAACATACATGTACTAAAAATTACTGCAATAATTGACGTCAATAACTAAGTGCACGCTGCTATATTCACGCGTGTATCAGAATAAATTTATTGTACTGTTGTAGACGTGTATCTTTGTCGTTGACTTATCGCACTGTATATTTCAAAAGAATATTATAAGCAACTTTGTAGTGTGCACTCAGCAACTATTCGCACTGGCACGTGAAGCCCGCCTGCACAAACTCGTGCCCTGCAGCGCATTTGTTCAAGCATTCAAGTACCTAGCGCTTTACGTAACAATGCGCTTACTGAGAGCACAGCACTGTACGTCGTGCCTAGTACCTAGTTTGACGCTATTGAACGTTGTCCAGTTTAATTATTTTTTGTCAAAAAACGTTACATTATTCTAAAAACCATTTACAACGGGTTCCGAATTATGAGTTTGTATGTATAAAACAGTCACAATATCATCAGCTTACTGATTTTCAGAGCGAATGACCATCCGCATTTTTAAATCGTTGAATACCAGAAATTTTATGAAATGCTTCTAGTTGCCCAAACTTGGTGCAGTGCTATCAATCTAATAAAAATCATGCACAATAACACATTTTTTACAACACTGTGTGTGGGTGTGCGTCTACGGATGTCATGAAAGTAGGGCAGTCAATATATACCTTTGCTGGAACATTTATCCAAACAGTCTTCCTTTTTGCCGCTTTCGGCACCGACACACGAAGGTACTTTGTCGTCAGGCGCTATCTGACATACAGTATCAGTTTGACAAGCTTCACCGGAGGCGGTTTTTGATGCTCCGGGATATACCCAGGCGACGTTAACGGCTTTCGCACACTGTGGCTCTTCATCTTTCCAACAATGATGTGAAGCGTTGTAGCACTTGCTGTTCTCTGAAAGAAGAATAAATGTTTAATGTTTAATGAAGGTGAACTGTTTTAGTAGGAGTATGGCTTTCAAACATTTGGTTTGTCAATAAATAACGTATGTTATCAAGATTGACACATACATCTGAAACATCATGGGTATGCAGTATGGGTATGTATGTATGTATGAATTTGTGACGAATGTAAACACTTTAATTTATATTTGTGTAATAAATATCACATGGTTTCCTAAAATCAAATTCGAGTGAATTTTTTGTCAGCTTTTGTTGAGTATTCTTGGTGCCCTTTAACCCCTTCATTTATATATTGCTTCAGAGCAACAATTAGCACTTATCTCATACTAGTGAAACCTGCCTGGTTTTTTATCACAGAATTAGTTACTAATTCACGAGGGTTCCTTACGTATCTATTTTTAGAAAAGTTCAAAGGGCTAAAAAACAACTCATCAACAGACTACTTGATAAAACTCACGCCAACAACAATTCACGGTAAAAATAAAAACCACCTAAAAAGTACCACCTCAAACTTCAAAGAGTTTAGACGACTGTCTACCAGTGATGACTAGACAGCTTATAGACAGCTAAGGCAGGTTAGATCATCACTCAACTTCTTTAGACTTCGAAAACTTACGCCCTCCGTCCAAATCGACTTGAGGACAAAATCTATAGCAATATTCTTTTTTCTCTGTCTTTTGATTTATGCAAGTGGGCATCAGTGCTCCTGCTTCCACGGAACAGCTGCCATCGTCTTTGCATTTTTCTCCGCTAAATGTTGTTTTTTTGGGTGTTTTTGCAGCCTGGCCAGGAGTCTGACATTGAGAATCGTCTATCCAGCAATCTTTATCGGCGTCGTAACAGTCGGCTGAAAAAAACTGTACGTGTGCAGTACAAGCCAAAATTAGTTGCTACAGCGCTTGGAGTCAAAGCGCACGTGGGTTCTCTTAATCCATACAAGTGACTCAGACTCCTGTTGCAAGTAATTTTGGCAGAAACTGTAGCAGCACATAAGTTTTGGGTGCCTCTGCCCCTAGATGGACCAACCTTCGCTAACTTCAGTAAAAATTAGACTGTCCTCATTTTCCAAAACTGAACGCCAAAAAGTTGTTATCTGACAATTCTTGGTCAAGTTTTGGCCACAATCTTTGCTACAATAAGCTAGTATCTGTAAGAAATTGTTTTTTAGGTATTTAATTAGCTAAACGAAACCGTTATTTATTTAATTAGCTAATCCTATGTAACTATGTATTTGCATTCATTATTTGTAAAATAAAAAAATACCGTCTATTGCTTCACAAATTCACAAAATGTCATATTTTTGAAATGAAAGTTACAACAAGATATTTAATCAGCTTTAACCTCACTCGTTATAACGAATTTCTTTTAAAAAGTTTGTTTACGACAAAAAAAGTGTTTTTTATTTCAAAACTTTCCGGGACTATTTGATTAGCGTTCTTGCGTAAAACACTTACCTATTGGGGGACATTCGTTAAAACATTTTTCAATTGCACCAGTATCTTGACTTTCGCACTCTGGAACTGCGTCTTGTCTGTTGTTCTTGCATCGTTCGCCGTTCTTGCATACACTTTTGTCCAATGTATGATATCTGAAGTTGATGTAGCTTGCCGCCGGAGAGGTGCACTGATTTCGGGTCGTTGTCCAGCAATCTTTTTCGTAGTCATAACAGTTTATCACTTCTGTAACAAACTTTATGCAATCAGTGTGTCGTTTCAGAAGCTTTACATATGTCTTATGGGTCCCATAAAGTCTTACATATCGTTATGGTTGTGTCAGAAGAGTCACATAAGTTATGTATCACCTCCATGTTCTAAGCTTAGGCTAACAAAGTCTTACAATTCCATACAAGCCAGAAGAGTCGAATTACCTAATTATAACTTATTTTAAGAATAAGCTAATTTTGTATGCTTTACATATCAAATTGATACTTAATTGATACTGTTTGAAAATTTAAGCATCAAAAAAAGTAGCCAACGAAAAATAAATTTGAAACAAAGTATATTTATGTCTTAGGTATTTGACAAAAATGGTAAAAAATCAGGTTCAACAGTGTAGACTTTATGCTTATCAAATGAAAGCTAATTTAGTTTAAAATAATTTTTCTTCTAAACTTATCGTCTAACGATGTGACTAAAAAATTTTATCTCCCAAAGTAGGTTAGTCCCCAGAGTTTTTTCTCTGATTTAACTCACTCGCATGGTCCGCCTGATCTTGAATCGAACAAGGCTTGTAGCAATAGGCGCCAAATTTGGAATTCTCCCCAATGCAGGCTGGGACCCATCCCCCGTGAGTGAATGAACACACATCAGCGCATTTTTCTCCATATACTGTTTCCTTCTTGTCATATTTGTTGCCAACATTGGATTGGCACGTTTTGTTTTCATTTTTCCAGCATTTTCTCACAGAATCGTAGCATTCGAAATCTAAATGTTAAAGGCGTTTTAACAGTAGTTTAATAAGTTAATAAACTACATTACATTACATTAGTTAGAATGTCGTCCTTTTTTCAATGGGCACTGTAATAAATACAAATATTAGGCACATATAACATTATTTGCAAGATGAATTCTTTAACTGACTCCGGAGAGAGAGTGACTTTTCGGAATCAGATCAATTAGTCATCATAACTTTTTAAAAGCTTAATGCCAGCTGATATACATGGTAGGTATGCTGAGCATATTTTTTCAGGTAGCTTTTAATGGGTGGTAAACTTAGTATTGTCAAGAGTGCATAAGAGTGTCTCACTCTCTTTAGAAAAAAAAGTAAGGCACTCTTCAACCTGCCTTTGTTTTAGCGCAGGCAGATGCGCTCGTCATTTGCAGGCCACATGTTCCCGTTTTGTGCAACATGTGGCTGGCCAGTCAGAAAGCGAACTACGCTTCTGATTGGCTGAAAGCCTGTGCACGTGCAATGCATATTAACTTCCCAATGCACATTATAAGTAACCAATGCACGCTAGAAACGGTGATAAAAACGTAGATAAAATACCATTCTGGGCAAAAAAAACAAAAAAAAAACACCCCAACCGGATCGATCATGACAAAAAAACACTAAAATAGCTATAATGGCGGCCAGTGGGCTGATTGGAGCACGGGAGGCCGCCTGCGTGCTGATTGGAGCGCGTGTACAGGCGTCTAGCCAATCAGAAGCGGAGCTCGCTTCTGATTGGCCAGCCACATGTTGAACAAAACGGCAACATGTGGCCTGGAAATGACGAGCGCATTTGACTGCCCTAAAACAAAGGGAGGTTAAAGAGTGTTTCACTCTTCTTCTAGATATTTAGATCGAGACACAATTATGTACTCTTGGCAACACTAATGCAACATAGAAAATTCGGCATAACTTTGCGTTACCCGATTCTGCTAAAAAGTTTTTAGAAATCGCCAACAGCGTGTGGTTTAAATCTCATAATTTTATTATTATAAAGTACTTTGAATTTATTAAATTAAATTACTTTTAATCCATTTCTTCAAAGTTTTCGCTTCACCCTAGACGCATTTGACAGTATGAAGTTTAAGTCAACAGTGTTCAGTTACTAATATTTACTACTATATATAGAACATTGAATGACTTTGTTTTTACTTTCACTTTCGAGTTTCGACTGTATTAAACAAACGTGAATAAATTCTACCCACACAATATATAACCTATTGGCGGTATGTCGTTAAGTTTTCAACATAAGCGCTACGTAACGTAAGGCAAAGTTACAGCGAATTTTTAAGCTCTCTTCTCAGTTACTAATGAATTTCAACTCATCTTTTATGAAACCATGTGGGCGTTTCAGAAGCTACACATTAGTCTTATGGGTCCCATAAAGTTTTACAATATCGGTATTAGTTGTTCAGAAGTCTTACAAATGCATGTTCTCTCATAGCATATTATGTTCCAGTATTGGAATTGCATGCTGGTATTTTCTCTGAATAAACATTCAACATTCAATATAAATGTAGGACCAAGAAAACATTAATATGCAAAACTTATGCAAACTACAAACTTACTGCAAACTTTTATATGCAAAACATCTAACCTGGTACAAGGCATTTTTCGTAACATGCCTGAAGACCTTTTGGAGTTTTGCATCTGGGAACATCTCGATATGCCTGAACGGTACATTTACTATTTCCTTCGCATGGAGCGCTTTGAATTGTGTGATAACGTATAGTGTGGTCGGTTGCCTCAGGCTTGGAGCATTCAGGAAAAAGTGTTTGCCAGCAACGACCTGTTGAGTTGTAACAGTCATTTGCCATACCTACAAATACAACAATTGATCTGAAAGTCAAAATGCATAATTTTTGATTAAAGTCTGGCCAAAAAATGCTGGATAAGACAAAAATTAACACGCCAATTTGTTAGGAATGAAACGAATTGCGAATATCAAGAGTACAGCTACAGCTAGTTTTTGTAGTCACAAAAAACTACGCCACCTGCTTTGTCTTAGGGTTCAGCAATTTATGGTCAGACTGTTGGGTTGCACATTCTGTTTTCAAAAACTATTGAAATTGAAGGGATTATGAAGTTCCTGTACTGTTATATTACTACACTGATGTCACAAATCTAATTTTGATAAGTTTTTTCAATTTTTTGTTCTCATATATGTAGTTGATATTTCATTCAAATCTTTGGGGCAGTAACTTCGGAGTCAGAATGAAACTCTAGTAAGGATAAACAAGCCTCTACAGGACGTTTGAAATTTTTGCAAATTTTTTCAAATAACGCTAATGTTTTAGTTGCTGTTTAGCAACTAACCAAAGTCATAAAAATCTAACTAAGCAAACTAAATATCTGTTTTTTTAAAGTCAACTGAATTTCAAGCTACAGTTCCTTTCAAATCATGTCCACAAGTTTCTCATTCTTTACAAAAATAACCTGGAACATTAACGTACGGTTCAAATCGGGGTTATCTAGCTGGCTGCAGGGCTTAAAGCAATATTCCGCAATGCCCGAGTCCTGTTCAATGCAGTAGGGTGCCAAAGCCCCCCTACGACCCCACTGACAACGGTTTCGACACGGTTTACCAGTCACCGTGGTGTCCTTTGTCGGTATGAAGGCGGTGCCGAGACAGTGTTTCGTTTTATGATCTAGCCAACACATGCGGTCATAGTCCAGGCAATCTAAAATTGCATTCATTAGTTAGTTTTGGTTTATTATTGTTGCTTTATTACACTTATTAGATTTGTTGAAAAGAAAAGATTACACGAGATCACTACTACGTTCATTATCACTACTTCAACAAATTATAGGTATATACACGCATGTATGCAGCGTAGTAAAATAAATTAAACGTTAGCTTTAAATTTTCAATTTTTAAGTTTAGCTCAGCTTTAGCTCACATATTTCGGATTGTTTCTGTTGCAATACTTTAATGAAAAGGGAAATTGGTTAATATTGTGAACAGTTTTAAAAATCATACAGGAGACTTGGAATGTTCAAAAAATGACTTTTGACAGTTTCTATGCAGAAAGATAAGATCAAGTTAAACTATTTCTCGTTTAGAAATAAATAAAAACATGGTATCGAACAAATGGTATCAAAAATAATAATAAAGAATCGAACACGGGACCTCCCGCCCCAAAACGAGAGTCTTAATACTAGACCAATGAGTGACATCTACGCTCCTTGTTTAATTTAATGTCACCTACCAAAAAATGCATAGGACTTTGAGGTTGACTATACATTGTAGGCATATATGCAGCCCCTGAGGGGGGGTCCATGTAAAAAAGTGAACGGCAGCTAACTTTTAGTTAAAAAATAATGTAGCTTTATTAGAATAGCAATAGTTTTAATTTAACAAAGAATAGCTTTATATCATAAAACAAGCGTCAATATGTTACAAAATCGGCTTTTATGCAAAGACGCAAATTATAATATGCTAGCGCGACTAGAAAACCTTGAAGTTTGAACCGACCAAAACATCTACTTTCAAAAATCTGCCACCGTATCGGCTAAAGCTCGGTTCATAGTTGTCCGTAAGGGCTGTCCGGATGTCCGGAAGTCAAGTTGAATTCAGTTCAACTTTTGTCCGTGTGCGTAAGGAATTAGCCAATCAAATTATAGCCCTTATAGTCACGTGTAGGTGCGTCTACATAAAATTCCTCCGCGCATAGTAAAATAATGTTAAATTTCTAGTAATTTCAGCTCAGCAGCTTCATTTTAGTGTGCTTAAAACGTTTTCATTGATTTTTTGAAGCTTGCATTCTAATGCACTTGGTAATGCACTGCAGAATGTGTAGGCGTTATGTTATATGCATACGCACGCACTGTCCGTAGAGTGTCCGTAGAAGTATAAATTAATGCTGCTTACGGACACGGACACAGAATCGGACTCGGGCAACTACTGACACTTCCGGACAACTATGAACTAGGCTTAAGTGTGAGAGTTGGAGTTAAACGTCTTAATTTTAGTTAAAATACAAGTTGAAAGATTGTAGCAGTTTTCCATTATGTTTTATTATAACGGCATGATTGCCATAAGTATTTTTGTTTTTTAGCGTGCCAAAAACTTACTGGAAACGTAACATTTTCTGTAGCAATCTTGTATGTTGTTAGAAGAGTTTACACACTGGGGAACGCTTTCGTCTGTCAGGTTTGCTGGATGCTGACATTTTTCACTTCCTTTACATAGCATTTTGCCAACTGTCTGATATCTGAAATTAAAAGCAAACCAATGCTGCTATCGGCACTTTCACTAAAGTCTGACCAGAAACTGCAGAACCGTGAGACAAAACAGGTGGCGTGATTTTTGTGACTACTCGCTGTACTCTTAATGCTTAAAATTAGTTCTTTTCGTAATAAAATCTCAAATTTTTTGGTCTGGGGATGAAACATTTTCTGATCAGACTTTAGTTGAATGAATATGGAAAGAAGGATACAAATTTCTAAGACGGTGTGAATGTCTAAACAGGTGTAAACTGTAAAGTACGCTGACAAAAGTATAAATGGCCTTATCGCAGTGTCGCCTTGTTACAATATATTTACAATATATTTACAATATATTTACAATATATTTACAATATATTTACAATATATTTACAATATATTTACAATATATATTAACCTAATAATAATGATAATGATAATAAGCAGGTTTCGTCTTCGCAGTGATCTCAGAAACCCCTGGCGTATGATATTTTCACCATTCATATGGCTGATAAAACAGCATATACCAGATTATAGCGGTTTTTGTCCGGGCGCCAAAGTCATTACTACGTCAACTTGCAGTAAAGGGGTCATGTGACCCATCAATCGAAAGCGCTTTGTCTCCCCATTCCAATGGTGAAATTCCCAAGTGGCTGCGACCCCCATAACAAAAGTTATGGGGGTTTTAAGGTTTTCACACCATAGAACACTTTTATCATAATTAAATCGTAATTACTAAATTACGATATGTGTTCTTTTTGCTCATGTCTTTAAAGGCGCCATAACTGGCCTTTAAAACGCCGGACATACAAACGAACAGCATCATTGGACTGCTGGCAAGCAGGGCTTTTAAATGAGGGGTCACATGACTACATAGCGCTTCAGGTTACCCCGAAATATAAAGCTCAGGGTATACTCACGTGACAAGGTCATGTGACCCCTCATTTGAAAGCGCTCCTTAAATCAAGACGATTGATGTAAGTGTCATGTTTGTACGTCATTCATATCGTCCGCTAGACGTCTTTTAAAATTGACCCTTCGTGACTAACTATAATCAGCCCATGTTAGATCAAATCTCATTACATGTAAATTTTTACTGATTTTTTTAAAAAATCAGTAATAGTAACACTCAAGTGTCCTGAAACTTAAGTATTTTGTCAAACTAGTCTAAACTAGACGCACTTGTCTTGTTACAATATATATTTACAATATATTTACAATATATTTACAATATATTTACAATATATTTACAATATATATTAACCTAATAATAATGATAATGATAATAAGCAGGTTTCATCTTCGCAGTGATCTCAGAAACCCCTGGCGTATGATATTTTTACCATTCGTGTGGCTGATAAAACAGCATATACCAAATTATAGCGGTTTTATTATACCAACTATTTTATTATACCAACTATTTTATTATACCAACTACATAGCGCTTCAGGTTACCCCGAAATATAAAGCTCAGGGTATGCTCACGTGACAAGGTCATGTGACCCCTCATTTGACCCTTCGTGACTAACTATAATCAGCCCATGTTAGATCAAGTCTCTTTACATGTAAAATTTAACTGAATTTTTTTAAAAAATCAATAAGATTAACACTCAAGTGTCCTGAAACTTAAGTATGTTGTCGAACTAGTCTAAACTAGACGCACTAGTCTTGTATAAAGAATAATAACAATAAAGAAAAATAATGAAATATTTTGAGAAATTGTTTTTGTTTCCAAACCGTTTAAAACAACGCGGCGAACCCATTTATTGCTCGAAGGCTGCGGTCAGAAGGAATTGATCCAGAATTTAAAAATTTCCTCATTTATTTTAGAATTTATTTTATTTTGTACAAAAATATAGAAAATTTTTATCCAAAAATTTATTTTTTCCACTTATAACTAACATGTTTACAACATGCGTGTGGTATTGTGTCACTTGAAAGATTATGACATGTAGTTTTTCGTTTGTATTAAAAAATTCAAAAATAATCCCTTTTTCGGGATTTCATACGAAAGCATCCTAAACTGCCGGAATAAAAATGCGGGTTTTATAATTACTACCCGGTTACCGGTTAATGTGCATCTGTTCAACTATAGTACATACTACATACATAGGTATATTAAATCCACCCAATAAGAAATTTTTGCTAGTGTTAATTATGTATGGAGTTTTTTTACATGATGAAAGTTAAATTTTCACGGTATTACGTAATTATTTTGTCATTAAATTTATGTTTATCATGTGCACCACTTTACGCATGCCTAAATACTGCGTATTTTTGTTCCTTCTAGAAAAGGAACTATTGTTTTGAAACTAACTGTTCGCAGCGTTAAACGCTGCTGAGCAGGCGGCATAGCCTGTATGTTTTGTGTGTGTTTTCAGCCTGGGAGTTGGCTGCTGATTTTTGTCTGCGTATATGCACAAAAATCAATAATGAGTGTTGTAGTGTACTTTTTCAGCCTCGGCACCGTAATGTTTCACCAGCAGTATATAAGAGCCCCTAGATAACACTGTTTATCGCTTCTTAGAGCTGAAGTGCTCAGCTCAGATCAAAGCGTAATTTGGGCCGAATGGCTCGCTGCAGCGGGATGCTTAACATCCTGCAGCACTTTTTTGTAAATGTACGCACATACGTAGGTAGTAGGGTAAGTACCTAAGTTACGCAATGTAGTGTACAGTAGGAGAATAGATATAATTCAATTAAACTTGAAAGGTAGACAGTAGACACCGGGGAAGGAACATTGCCCCTTTTGGGGCCAACTTGTTTCATATTGCAACTTGATTTTCAGTTTATACTGCAAGATATTAGGCACTTTTTTAAGAATCCTATGCTATTATTCCCGAACAGCGCACGGTGACAGCTGTTCAAAAACGTCTATTTTTATTTTTTTTCACAATATTATTTTATTAATACCATCCACTTCACACTCTTACCTTATATTGATTACTGTTGCATCCTCATCTTGACACTCTGGAACTTTTGCATTCCAACAGTCATCATAACGATCATAACACGCTTCTTTTGCTAGAAATAAAAAAGTAATTAAAAAATAAATAAAACGTAAATAATTATGACTAATTCTTAAAGGATAAACTATCCTAAGCAAAATCACGTAAGCCAAAAGTACCTAAGCCTTAAAGTAACCTTGTGACTAAACCTAAGCCTAAGCCTGAGTCTAAATCTAAACCTAGGTCTAAATTTCAGTATTTTTTAAAAAAACGCACACGCACGCTCGCACTCACAATCCTTGCAAGAAGGAAAGCCAAATGTATTCTTATCAGGTCGCCAACTATAGGAAACCTGTGGCAGTGTTGTGGCGGTATACCTTTTTTGTTTCGATCTTTCTTAACGCTGCACAGGTCGTAGCAGTACTCCGCGAGACCTGTCGCACTAGACAAGCAAACCGGAGCCACACTTGCTCGGGTTATCTTGCACGTGGAAAGACAAGGAACCCCGTGCCTTGTTTGTTGCCTTTGGTATTTTTGAGTTTTTAGCGGATCTCTGCAATCGTCTCTTTCGTCATGCCAACATCTGTTCACGGTATCAATACAGTCTGAAAGAGTATAAAGTTTATGGTATATACTTTTTATCATGTTAACTTTGCAAAATAATATAGCCTAGGAAAATAATAGTCTTTAGCATACCATTAAAACTGCTACAACTTTATGTTTTATATTCCGCTATGGAGTGGTCCGTGGTCAATTCCAGTTTAAGATAATACTACTGTTTGGGCATATAGTACCGCCTAAAATTACTTGCAACAGACTCCGGAGTCAAAATGGAGGCTGAGTCACTTACGCAGTTGGCTGTGGACTCAAGGTACATACATAGCTGCATACTGTGACTCCTGGATCAATTGACTCCGACTCCGCATTGACTTCGGAGTCTGTAGCAAGTTAATTTTGGTCGGTACTTTGTAGTGAACATACATACATGTAACGGACTCAAAATTTGGGGGGGGCTCTTTGGCCAAATTTTGGAAACACTTCCCCCTGAACGACCAAAAATACCCCAAACTTTACAAAATTTTGTAATTTTTTTCAAAAAAGTGCTATTTTTATTAAGTTTTGCTCAAATTTTCGGGATCCTCCCCCCCGGCCCTTCGATTTTGGGGAGTTTTCCCGCCACCCCCTTCTCATACACGTATGGTACTGCATCATTGAGCAGGACTGGTTTACCATAGTGATGATAATCGGGACACCGTCGGTAACATTCCTCATAGACACTGTTTTCGCTCAAGCACGTCGGGACATCGTATCCCACAACGTGGTCACATAGACTGCCCCATCCACACTTTTGTCCACTGATGATTCGATCCCTCATTTGGGCCATGTGAGCGTCCTTGGTCCTACAGAGTGGGTAATCTGTTTCCCAACAATCTTCCGGCACATTATAACACTTAAGAAGTGCTAAAGTACAATAGAAAAGCATTATTTATTGAATAATTCATTTTTTAAGTTTACTGCTGTGGAAGTATGATAATAAATGTGTTGTCAGTAGTAAAGTAACTTAGTACAGTAGTAAATTACATAATGTAGTAAATTTTGAGTAAGTAATAAGAAAAATATGTAATACTCAAATGCAAAAAAACCAAACACCCAACACAATAGAAATAATGCTCAAATAATTCTAAAATACAGAATTAAGAATTTGTGTTACACATTAAAATCGTTATCAAATCGTTTTTATATTTTAGTTTCATGTGGATTATGTGGACAAAAGCTGTTCGTACCGGTATAATCGATGTTTGGTTTAGGCCTGACAATGCTGCAGAGTTTGAAGCAGTATTCATGACCTTCACCGTCTTCCACCTCACATGAGGGAGCCCTGTCGGTTCTTCTCATTCTACAGAGCACTCCGTCTTTACACAGCCGGGCGGACGGATCTCTATCCAACGCTTTGGATCGGGGAGACACATACTCTGCCAGGGCTGCGCGACATTTCGGGTTTTCATCTTCCCAACAGTCTAGCAGCACATTGTGACAAGCTCGGTGTGCTAAAATTCGATCGAAGTAAATCATTAAAGTAATTTTAGCGCTAAGTCTAGTTATTTTTCAGTTTACATTGAACACAGTAATAAAGTTTGCAATAACCTGTAATTGGGCTTGTATTTTACGCCTGCTGCGTAGCTACTGCGATCCGCCCGACCGTCGTAGGTAGATATAGACATGAGGATAGAAAAATGATCATTTTTGAGGCGACCTGGAGCTTCATCAAGCCTTAAGGACAAGCTAAGCATCTATGTAATAGTGCAGACTAGGTTTGTTTTGATATGGAAACTGCAAATCAAAACTAGTTTCGCTGCAGTTTTGATTTTTGATGCATCAAGTCCAATCAATCAATTGGTTTTTGAGAGTGGCCACATCAAACAAATCAATTGAAAACACGTTGCATCAAAACAACTATAGTGCAGATATCGTTTTAAGCCTCACCGTCGCATCTGAGCATACAAATTTCGTTTACACCGTTAACCAAGCAGTATGGCTCCGGTACACTGGCATCCTTTGTGCAGGTATTCAGCCCACTATGTTTCATCCCCGCTGGCCACTTGTCGCACGGTAATCCTAGCAATGTTCTGGTGTTGTTCCATAAAGGCCGCACAGTAGACCCACAGCTTGAGTCGTTTTTCCAACATCGACCATCAAAGCCCAAACACTCAGTAACAGGTCGATCCAGATCTTGAAGTATACAAAATCAAAGCCCTTAAAATGCGGTTCATAACTGTCCTTAAGACCAGAGGGTCAGGGAAAAGGACACACATAAAAATAAGTTTTTAAAAATTATTGTACAAAACTGTTCTTTGTCTGAAGGCAAGCTAGGCGTATTTTGCAACAGTTTTTAAAATACAGGGATCATCAAAACTGAACAAGGTTATAAATTCAGTTACATGGCCATTCACAGGGGCAATATTGATCAATAAAAATAAAAATTTTGAACGACTTATAACAAAATGAACTTCTTCGATTTTACCGGTACTGCAAAGTATAAAATTACGTTCATCTATTGCTGACCTATGCTATTTTTTTCTATCCCATTTTCCTCTTTTAATTTTCAGATCATGTGACCTTAACCTGACTTTGATAAATGTATCAAATATTTTTTATTCTTTAATGCCGTTTAAACTCATTTTTAAATTTGATAAGTAAGTCCAAATTGGGCAGTTTTGAACTTTCATTCGACCACTCATTTTGAGAAAAGATGTAAGGCGCTTACGAATCTCGTAAATAAATGATAAAGTTTCGTCCACTTTTTGAGACAGCCAATGACTGACGCTTCAATTATTGGTAACTAGGTAATGAATTTAATTACGTCCAGAGAAATTCAAAATAAGCATTAGAAAGGAGCAAAAGTAGTCACAAAACTAAATACAACGCACCTTAACGGTAGTTTCAAAGGTATTATAAAACAACTTTCTAACCACAATATCTTAAGCATATTTCATGAAGGTTTTATTGGTACTTAATTGATTGAGTAAGCGTTTAATCTAATTACATACAGGCTGAAGCCCAGTTCAAACATTGGCCGGAACAGTGTTTTATTTATTTATTTATTATTCAGTTATTTTGTAAGCTTAATTATAGAAAACTTTGGCAATCGAATTTTTGGTGTGTGAGCTAGACTGGGAGACGCAAACAGCTGCAAACAGGACTGCACGGAGCAACGTGCCAATAAAGTTTTGTAAAATTACCGATAAACCTTTCTGAAAGTTGGAAAAATGTGAACGACAGGTTAATCTTTTTTAAAGGGATTTCTTCCGGCTGATGTCTACTCTACCGATTATATATACAGTTGTACTGAAAATTGCTACTGTTTCTGTTGGTCAAGTCTACAATACTGCTGTGGCTATGGATCAAATCAAAACAATAAATTTTGCATAAAATTGCTGCTTGTTTTGAAAGCTGCAGCTGTGAAATGTCATGAAGCCCCAGATTTAAGAGCCATGGTGTAGAACTGAAGTAACTAAATTGTCAAAAAGCTGCATCATCGTTTGCTAAGACAGGTCTGTACATTTTAATAGCAGGTAGTCTATCGGTAGGTAGTAGACATCATAAATCGGCTAAACCAAGAACTGTTTCAGCACATTGGCCCGTTTGATTCAATATGACTGACTAACACACTGAACCAAAAGTGCATCTTCTAGCTTAATTGTTCTTATTAGAGGTAGAGGTGCCCTGGGCTAACATTTGTGGAAATAAGCAAAATTGAAGAACTTTAATTTTCGACCTAAGTAGTAAGTACATCCCCTAGAGTCAGTACAACGAACGTTTAGTAATTCACTTTTTATCTGTTTAGTGCTTCGGCCGTTTAATGTTTTTATTAAGATTATAAAATAATAATTTCCGAGATGAAAAAAAAACATGAAAGTTTGTGGCACTTTTCGGTAATTATGTGACCGTTTATCAGAAAATGTTGTCAAACAACAAGCTACGCGCAGCATCAGTAACAAAAAAAACTGCTACATATGTAGTACCACTGTTGCAGCTGAATTATTGTGTTTTAACTTTTTTTTTGGAAAAACTAATTCTTTGAATTTTGTGTGGGGGAGAGTCTGCTAGGTTACATACTAGTGTCTGGTTTACTGGCTAGAAAAATTTCAATGTGCAAAGCTTTTACGACTTATTTTATTACTTTTCGTTTTTTTAGTTAATTTTTTAAGGCATTTCAAATAAATTAAGTAAATTAATTAAGTAAATTAATTTAAATTAAGTAAATTTTTTTGTGATAAAATCCTTTTAATAAATTTAATTCAATAACTGGTCTAATTTAATAACTTGTATTACACTTATGTAAGTACTCGAAGTTTATTTGTGTTTATTTGCGCAAGTTGCAACCCAATTCCAAAAATGACCCAGAATGCTTTTTAAATGTTTTGGCGTCGGCCGACGCATCTGAGGCATTTTCATTTTAAATTGACTCTAGGTATGTACATATGTACCGGGATGCGTATTGTACACGCGATTTCAAATTTCATAAGAGTCTCAATAATACAAGAAGCATTGATTACCTGGGCATGATTCCACGCACGGTCTATTTTCTATACGATAACTAACAGGCTGGTTCGGTTTGGTAGATTGGGATTTGTTTTGAGGACAAGCAGGTTCGTGCCAGTTGATATGTTTTATACTGCAACCGATTTGATTTGGAAATCCGTAGATTTTGTCATCATCAGAATCGGTCCAAATCAGACAGGGGGGTGGTTTGGCAAAGACTGATGGTGAAATGGGGGTTTCGATCGTATTACACTCAGGCTTCAGGCTACGCCAACAATTACCCCTTTTGAAATAGCATTGGTTGAACAGCTTTCCAGCTTAAAATAAGCATAAACTAATACCTGATTTTTTTCATTTTTTCATAACAACTAGAAAAATTTGTACCTTTGTATACTCAAGAGACTTTCATAACTTCTTAACTACTTTTCATACAACTATTTACTACTATTTTAAAGCTAATTCCTACTACTATTAATACCACATACCAAGAGTACATAATAGCTTCTCCCTCTATATAGAAGAAGAGTGAGACACTCTCCAGCCTGGTGTTCTAGCACAGGCAGATGCGCTGGTCGTTTTTAGGCTACATGTTGGCATTCTATGCAACATGTGACTGGCCAATCAGCGCTTAGATTCACTGCGTAACACACTTTAGTATATAATCGCTGATGCGTTGATAAGCATTAAGATAGGGATAAAAGCTTAATAACTCATTATTTATTCATAGTCTGCTTGCAAAAATTTAAAAAAAGTTTGCAAATATGTCTAGAAATATTTTGGCGAACTTTCAGCAAAATTGATTGAGAAACTTTTGAGATATAAACTTTTCTGAATTTCTTCAAAGTTTCTCAATCAATTTCGCTGAAAGTTTGCCAAAATATCCCCAAAGGTATTTGCAAACCTTTTTGAATGTTTTTACAAGCAGACTATGAACAAATAATGAGTTATTAACCTTTATCCCTATCCCGTTTTATGATTGGAGCACGTGCGTGCACAGGCGTCTGCCAATCAGAGAATAGAAGCTCGCTTCTGATTGGCCAGTCACATGTTGCATAGAATGTCAACATGTAGCCTGAAAACGACCAGCGCATCTGCCTGTGCTAGAACACAGGCAGGCTGGAGAGTGTCTCACTCTTCTTCTATATAGAGTGAGACGCTATTATGTACTCTTGCACATACTAATACTTACTTACTACTCTTAAAAACTATTTCTTACAGTTTTATAGTTTTCCATTGCTCATTAAAACGTAAAAAATACAGTAATTCCACATCAATTATATATGTGTTTTTTGGTTTTGATTCTGCTAAATCTGCTGAGTCTAGATGAGCTTAGCAATAACGGTTGTTGGAAGACCCAATTTAGAAAAAAGAAATGCACGCGCCAGGAATCGAACCGGGTCCGCTTGCGTCGACGTCGAGAACGCTAACCACTACAACACAGCACCTAAGTCTCGTAAAACCCTATTTCTCATTTACAACACGATGAAAACTATTGAGCTCTTCTTACGATTGCACGACTTTAAACAGTAGTTCCATCTGTCGTTATTGTCGTTGGTGTAGCAAAATGGTCTGGTCCTATGGTCTGGCATCTGGCAGTAGTTATGAGAAATATTGCCTTCCTTTGTTTTCCAGTTTGCACAAGGTTCATCATAGATCGTGGTGTTTAGCAAAAACGAGGTAAAGGCGTAAGGTCGACGACAGTTAGTTTCTTCATCATGCCAACAGTTTTGCTTCTTATCCCAGCAGTCAAACTCTTCAAAAGTACAAAACTTCATGAACACAATATGTACCACCAAGCCAACTAAAGTTTTAGCTATATAAAGCTAAAAGATGGTATAACAAGCTCAATCTGCGGCAAAAGCTTCAGTAAGTATAAAGCATATACTTTCAAGCACATTGGCCAGAGGCCATCGTAAACCTGTTGGGTCAGCTAAAGTACACTAAAGGTACCTAATTCAGTCTTTATAAAAAGCGTAATTTTTGCAGCCACTAAAACTGCAAAATCTCAGTCAAAAGGTTTTCAATTGTGAAGTTTAATGTTAATCCCTATGCTCTGTAGCATAGGGATTAACATTAAAATTTTTAAAAAATTTTTACTGACGAATTTATATTTTAACTTGTTCATCTGTGTGGCACTTTAGAAGCAACACTGTATTGTTTTTCGAACAGAAGTTCAAGTTCTACTTGATGTTAAAGCATAAAGTTTCAGGAATCCCTGTGGTTGAGTGGTTAGTGTGTTAGTCTTCTAACCAAGAGGTGCTGCTTCGATTCCTAGTGCATCATTCTTTTGTTAATTTTTGCATTTTCGACTGCCACTAATAATGTTCTGTAAGAAGACGAGACAGTGAAAATACAAGGCATTTGGTAGTGACGGATGCAAATCGACGGTAGAAGACGTGTAAAACACACCCCGCACATGAACACTTTAACACTAGCACAGTGTTAGGTTTCCAGAATCAAAATTAAAGACCTGTTGGGCCACGGCCCAACAGGAAAAATATAAAAACAATACTTCCTTTGCCTTCTTTATGTATGCTTTTGTGGGTAAGTAACAATCCTAGTAGAGACAGCATAGCTAGTCAAGGATTTATAACCAAACGTGAAAAAAAAGAATCATATGCTTAAATTAAACCTACAATATTGCGTAAAAACTAGCTGTCGCACCGCTACGTAGTGTAGCGAAGGTTTCAAGTTCAACGCCTAAACGGGTATCAATGATTTGCCGATAAAACAGCAAAACAGTCTATCCCCGACGTTCACTGCTAGAAAAATTCAATAAATTTCGGAAACAACCAATATTTACAAAATGACATATCATGATAAACTGACGAAAACAGTCAACCTACCCAGACACGACGGAAGACACGCTTTGTATTGTTGATTCTGTGTTGGGCAGCCATAGATTTTCAGTTCGCCTACGCTGCAAGGTTGCGTGCAATCAGCCTGAGTCTCCGTCACTGCATTGGGAGTTTGGCATTCCTTCAGATGATTTTTGTAGCAGTTGATGTCGCGACAAAAATTTTGATCTGCAAAAAAAAAAACGTTTTGTTGTCAGCAGCGGATTAATCTACAGTACCAAGATTACATAATAAGGAAGAGAACGATGCTCCGGCCGAAATATACCTTTCACGCCTTGATTTCAGGGGGGGGGGTACTTCCCCTGTCAAATCAAGACATGTCTTGATTCCAGGGAGGACCCCCCTCGTTTCAGCAGACCACCAGCATGAACTATGTGGTGAGCCTAAACTTCCTTTAAAGCAATTTCATCCATTACGTAGTTTTAGATCCTACCGATTATGATTTCATGATCTGCACAATTACTGTTGCAGACCGCATGGCTGATTGTTGCCATGGATTAAAAATCTTTGGCCTAAAATTGCTGCTTGTATGCATGTAAGGTGCTTCAAACTTTTAAACTAATTTACAGTAAAATACAAAAATGGAGATGCTCCGCCTCCTTACTCGACCGCACAGTTTATTGGCTAGACTCAGCCAATGAAGAAATTGTAGGCCAAAGCCAAAAAACTAGCATCGTTACAAAATAGAATACGATAACCTACAACATACTTGAGCATGATTTAAAGCAAAACTCAGGCTTTAGCTGATTGGTTCCAGTGGACACGAAACACCAAGGGAGCGTGTAGTTTTTAAAGGGATCTCGACATTGTGAGTTTGAGGAGCTCAGTTTGTATTGGCTGAACTCATTAGAAAGTCCGGACCAATCGACGCATCGTCTGCCGTGCAACGAAGTATACTTATTGACACCTGTCTTAATTGCGTCTGTAGTACAAGTCGAACTGTCTGCAATCCAGCACCTTTTGTTCATATTGTAGCATCCATCTAAAATACAAACAATTAGAAAATGTTTTTATATAACTGACCAAAAAAAAATAAACGTACACTTATCTAAAGTCATTTTTAAAATTGTTTCACACGAAAAAACCTTTAAGAACCAGCTGGGTATGTTAGTTGTTGATGTCATTTTTATTTTTTGATCCCCAATGACAAACCAATAATAGTTTTTAAATAACCGATTGTTAAAAGTATTTGTAAAAGTTAAATATTTGTACTGGCACATCTGTCTGCGAGATTGTATCATAATAGAGTTCAGCGCCCTTGTATAATAGTGAAAAACTATTATGTACTCTTGATAATACAATTATTCTTCGGTCTACAGACCTTCTTGTAAGACATAATACAGTGTGCTATAGTCTTTTGGCACAAAAATAATCTTGACCGTTCCTATACTGCAGTCGTCGTTAATATTTTTGCTTATCTAAATCTTGTACGCACTTGGTTGCTAGTCAAATCCTGGGGGTCGTTTGAGAAGCTTTACATAAGTCTTATGGGTCCCATAAAGTCTTACATATCGTTATAGGTGTTTCAGAAGCTTTGCAATAACTTCTGGATCACCTCAAGTTCTCTTATAAATTTGTGGTTTTCACATAAATTTATGGGTAGCCTGATAATAACTACATAAATTTATGTAAAAACTTCAGGCTAATCATAAAATGCTAAATGTGGGTGCCAGTTTTTCTCCTAAATTTAGGAGAACGACAGGGTACCCATTACTCACTTTTGAGCTGAATAATAAGACAAACCTATAAAAAAGTACGAAAACTGGTTTGCTGGGTAGAGAATAAAGTGGCATAGTTTAGGGAACGTATTTTTTTAACTTTATTGCACTTTTTTTTAAAAATCTGATTTTCAGATTTCACTAGTAAACAACAGCAGCAAGAACGGCCAGAAGCAGCTTGAGGGTATGCGGCAAGGAGTGGGCAAAGCTAGGAGTGGCTATGTAAGGCAGATCCAGACAGCCGGTCACCACCACTGAGGAATGCCCATGGAACACCAGCCCTAACTGGACCTGTTTCCCGGATTTGTTGAGTGGCGCTGACAAGCAGACAGAAACCCAAGCCCTCCTAGCCGACGCAACCAATACAATAGCCGCAAGAAGCACGGGGTGTGAAGTGATCATCTACACGGATGGCTCTGCTGACCAAGGGTTGTTTCACGGTGGAAGCGCAGCCGTTGTGACGGTAGGCCTAGCCAATGAGCTTACAGTGCTCGAAACTCTGCAGAAGAGGAAGAGACCTAACCTGCTCCTATGAGACCGGACTAGCTGCAGTGGAACTGGCAGCGAGATGGCTCAAAGATAACAACATTGGACTCTCCTTGATTTGAACAGACAGCAAAGCCACTGTGTCCAACCTGGCAGCTTACCACAGCAAGTCCGGCGAGCTCTCACAGCAGTGGAGGGCACGATCCAGCTTAAGGGGGTAATTGCGTTTTTAGGTGTTTTTTTAAACTACCATAACTGCACTTAACCTCAACAAAAACTAGAGCGGTCTCTTTTAGGTACATTTTTTTACACCTTTTAGCTTTAAAAAACTATATTTAAAAGCAGATTATCTTTTGCAATTTTACTGCTGCTATCATCTGCGGTTTTTTTGACTAATTTTTGCGCCACAGTTATGAAACTCAAGATCAGCCAACAACTACTAAACTTTTGCAGTTATGCACTGACATAATATCCCCACCCGTTTTTTTGATATAGTTGATAAGTCGTTTCTACGTTGAGAAAATGACATTTTCGTGCAAAAATCACGTAATTTGACTTTTCGCTAAAATTTTCAAAAGCCCATAACACCGACTTCACAAACTATTTTTAGAAAAGGAAAAAAACGGGTCGGGATATTTTCCTAAAGATAATGTGGTTAAAGTTTCGAAGCTGTAGTCCGTTTCTAGTTTGAGTTCTGTGGGCGCAAAAATTACACTGAAATGTCAAAAACCACGAAAACGACATTACCCCCTTAAGTGGATTCCAGGCCACTGCGGGCTGGGGGGGAACGAGCTGGCGGACGCCGCAGCGGCTGCTGCAGCGTCGGTTCCGGCACAACCAGATCTGACAGTCTCATGGAACGCGGCCAAGGCAAGCATAAAACGCAGCTTTCTGGACCCAGAACTTCCTCAGAAATTTAGTCAAGTCTACCAGAAGGGGTTCGACACGAATTCAAACCTGCTCCCCAGACATGACACCGTAATGACCGCACAAATCCGCAGCGGTCACTTCAGAAAATTGGCAGCATACAAATCAATAATTTCCCCGGGATCCTCACTTATGTGCCCGAGGTGCGGAGAGCAGCCAGGAACGGTGGAACACTGGTTGCTCCACTGCCCGGCATTAAACAGCCTGAGAACAAAACTTTTTGTGACCCCAACCCCCGAAATCACGGTGGTGAACGACTATCTCGAGGGTGTGGTCGCGTTGGCACGCCGTCTGACGGCGTGACGCGAGCGTCGTCAACAAAAACAACAACAACAACAGCAAGTATGGTAGTAACTTTTATGCGCTTAATTAATTAAGGGGGTAGTGTCGCGAAAGCAGTTTTGCTCATAGGCTGTGAAAATAGAACTTTTTGTTTTGAAGTAGTACATTCAATGAGAAGCTAGTCCAACGCTGTATGGTATCAAATAATTACTGCCAGACATCACACTATCAATATTGACAAATATCTTGGACCAATAGTCATTAGTAAGCCAGACATCACACAATAGGGACATAGAAGTTCGAAAAATCAAGCCAGATATCAGATTGGCCAGCTTGTGAAGTACACATAATGTGTGGACGCACAATTTTTTGCGACAAATAAGAAAAAAGAAAATTGAAGGTTCGTTTTTCTTTTGATTTGAAAATAAGCGTCTAGATTTTTCACAATTTATCATTATTGCTGTTACTATTTTACAGTTTAAGTACACCTTCACAGTTCAAACTAGTATTACTCCACAGCCGCTACAGTAATCTGCATTAAATTTTGTGTGCATAAACTACAACATATGTGCTATTAGTCTGTGTAAAAAAACTAAACAGAAAAATTGATAAATGCGACTAAAAAATGGAATGTGAATAGGTTTTTTTTCGTCATTTTTCCGACTTTGAGACATTATTGCAAACTATATGCTGCACCAATTTTGCTGAAACTTGGCAAAATAATTTGTCTTTAGATAGATTTTTAAAATATAGACAGAACAATTTCTAACAATTTACTGAACAAGTTTTACAGTCGTGCAAAATCGACTGCTTTCGCGACACTACCCCCTTAAATCAAATAACAAACCTATTCATTATTATTTTAATTGAGAATTTCATTAAGCGCACCCTCAGCACGAAAATCAAAGCTGCGATCGTGCTGCTAAGCATCTAACTGTGCGAGCGCGTGTGCGTGCACATTCCATGCGGTTTCCAGCGAATCCATTTAATTTTGTGGGAGAACTTTATGGGAGAACTTTTTTGAAGGTTATGCTAAGATATCTGAAACACTTTGGGTGGATTTCACCACGGTGGTTTTTTAAAATCCATGGTTTTACGTACGTTTTCATATGATTTGCACATAATTTCATTACGAAATATCTCCTGATTCGTTACGAATTTCGTAAATTTTCTAAAACCATGGTTTTTGCTCAGTTGAAATTTCAAACCTGTAGCATACCAGGTTTTTATTCTGCTGAAATTTCAACTGAGCAAAAACCATAATTTTAGAAAATCTACGAAATTTGTAACGAATCATGCGATATTTCGTAATGAAATTATGTGCAAATCATATGCACACGTACGTAAAACCATGGTTTTTAAAAACCACCATGTTGAAATCCACCCTTTATGTATTTCTAGTAACCTAATTATAAGTTCTCTCATAAATTCAATTTATGTAAGTCTTTATGTGAAGAATTATGTAAAGCTTCTGAAACTACTCCTTGGCTTTTAGCACTACTACTACCTAACAAGGTGCATAAGCAAAGTTTCACAACAAAAAATATACTTTGTCTGAGTAACACGCCTGCTAATCTAACCAAAACCAATACCTAATTTTTAGGTTGACGGGAGTTTAAGTCAAAGATTCCAAGTGACAATGTTTAGCCCGGTTCATACTTGTCCTTATAAGGTGATAGAAACAATGAAATTTTTTGGTCAGCTAGTGCAAAGCATTGACCGGATCGTTTCGTTCACTTTTTTTGTGCATACACAATGAACTGTTACCTGTGACCCTTCATGCAAAAAATTAGCTCTTTTTTACCCAGGTATAGCTGTTGTTTACAAAAAAATTACCCCGAAATTTCACAAAAAAATCACCAACCTAGACGGTTAATGAGAAGATGCAGCGGGAGAATTTTTTGCATGGTACTAACCAATAGTCCCAAACTTGACATGAATAAGTTTGGCTGCTCTGACTCAACTGTTTCGACTGGTGTGCCCGGAAAAGTCGACCCACACGAAACTGACCCTCAAAAATGTTTGCGATTTAAAGTTAGTTTTTTTGCGGCCATTTTTTACTGAAAAGTCCCAATAACCCCATATTGTGCATGTGATATGTCCTTTCTATGTCTTATAAAGCCATGTCATTGGCGCTTTTTTCTGATTAGTGGTTTGTCCTGTAAAGGGTAATTTTTTTGTGAATTTTTTTACAAAAAAAATATTTTTGGAATATCATCTAACAACTCCCAACGTCTATTGAACGTGTTCTGTGGACGTCATGTGATGTTTTTTATCGATGTTTTTATGTCATTTTAGACTGTAAGTATTGTTAGAACAATCAATTGTTCATATTCATTTTTTGCTGAAATGGCCGACCCAACAAAGTATAGTTACTGTAAGAAGGTTGAGAATAAAACCAGATTTTTTTAAGCTTATTACGTTAGAAACGGTGCACAAACACCATCAGCGTCTACCATTTCTGTTTGTAAGGGGTAAACAGCAGCTAAACCTTAAAAATTTAAAAAAATCTAAATTTTGGCGAAACATCACCAAAACATGTTTCGTAAGGGGGGTCAAGGTATGGGCCAAAACAAAAAACTATGTTTGTGGCCAAATAAACGGTTTTAATGAAGCAACGCATGTTTTTAGCCCAAATCAGTCAACTTTTTTAGCAACAGTCGTGAATTTAGCAAAAAATTGTAGCCAAACAAAATAGGGTTTTTCCCCGCAATAGGGATTTTTCTCCCGCACAAACTTTGAACAGTCGCAGGTAAACCACAACGTTTTTCACTGTTTTGAGCTTTAGAAGTCCTATAGAAAAAACGTAAATCTCTTGAAAAATGCAAACGGAGTTGGCCAAACTGTTTTTGTGAAAAATTATGACAAGTCAAAAAAAGATAATTTTGTCACTTTGGAATGCTTCAACAAGACGCTAAGATGGCCTACTGGACTCAGCCCGGCTTTACAAAGCCGGTGCAGGGGTGGGGGTGTATTAAAAGACATGTGGTGAGGGGGCGGGGGGCTCTAGGCACTTAGTGGTTTTGTTATGGTGCCGGTGATTTTGGTGGTTCAGGAAAGTCTAGAAGTCCAGTCAAGTAGAGAAAGAAGCAGAAACTCAACCTACAATAATGTAACAGACGTTGTGTTGTTATTGCTGTGCTTAGTTTCAATATATGACACACTGTGGTGAACTTTTAGGGGGTGAACATCTGATTTTTTTGTGAATTCGTTTACAAAAAAATCACTAATTTCTTTTATTACTCTCGCTACAGAAGAGCAATCGGCAAGATGTGTGCACCATACATGGGGCGTTACCGTTCCCTACGTACAAGAAGTTTTTTCGTGGCCGTCTGAGCGGCAGTCCATACTTGATTCAGCCAGTGCACTGAAACAAAAATCGCATGCAAATCATGCTTGGTTTCAGTGCATCGAACTGAAGACAGCCTCGATATATGACACACAGCGGCTGACCATGACGTGCATATGTTGCATGTGTGCGTGCGTGCGTGTGTGTGTTTTGTCACCATGCGTACGCGTGTGTGTATGTATGTGTGTTGGTACATGACCTGATGATATAGAGTTGGCATTTTGCATTTAGGAAGCGATGTCCACGTTTGTTATTTGTGAAAGAACAACAAACGTCGTAGCGGTCGAGTACGTAGGTGACGGGTGACGACACGTCCAAAGTTTCCAGTACATTTTTTAAACCTATTAAATCCCTTTATGAAGTCAAAAAACTGACTTTTAAAAATCAAGATGACTAAAACGGGTTAACAAGTATGTATAAGTCAGCTTCCCTTCTCGTCGTCAGTCGTATCGGCGTCAGGTCGAGTTGGATCAAAAAACTTCGACCCGTTACTAAACCTTTCGTCACAGCAATGGTGTTGATATTCTGCCAGCACAACGGTGGACTTGCACAGTAATAGATATTGGTTAAAATCCAGTAGCCTGGATACTGTAATGTTGTAATGCAGTAGCATGGATAATGTATTGCACTGGTAACTGGTTTTAAAAATTTCGTGTTTGCCGCGCTATATTTTACCGAAACGGTAACATAATACTGACTTTCATCGTGTCAAAAAAAACCTAGGCTCGTCAACAAAAGTGCTTGTTCGATTTCATTTGCGAAAATGCCAGCAAAAATTTAATTTTTGTTTTTTTTGCGAAAATTGCTATAGTTTTTCTGGAGTTGCTTAAGGACAAAACAATAGGAACAAGTATGAACCGTTTATATTAGGACGGGAAAAAGGACTTACCTCTTGGCCTGTAGTCGCATTTTCTTTCGAAACAGTCTATTACTCTTGTATGGCCAACGTGACAGAATGGAGAACCTCTCCCATCTGGGAAAAAATGGTAGGTAAGTGTAAATGGATTATAGCGGCAGTAGTTATGGTATCTTTTGCCATGTAAAGTGTCGCTCCACGCTATGTTAGAATCCTTGTTCCATGGAATACAGGATGTATTGTACTTAGTTGTGTTTTTAATCCCGAAATAGGAGTGTCCTTGACAGTCATCGTGTTTATAGAGATAACATTCAGTGGGGTGGAATGGATCGACGCAACCAAAATGACCTGAAAAGAATAAAATCGCATTCTGTATGTTTTAAGTTAAAGTGAGTTTTTTGCACTAAATGATTCGCACACACGGCATTTTTTATGTCGCAGCCAAACTTACTATTCAGCCAAAGTAACAATTAACTTTGGCTTGGCAAAGTACAATTCTTAATCCTCAATGTTAGCCTGTCACATCAACGTGCGTGCGCACGAGATTAGGGAAGCGGGCTTGTTAGTGCGGATAGTGGCTGAGTACAGTGTACAAAATGATATGTTATATTTGTCTTGAAATATACAGTGCGATAAGTCAATAGCTATGGGCCAACTCCTTTACCGGATTAAACGGACTGGACTCATTTTAACCCGAGGTTTTGGAATGACAAATCTGACTAAACGGAGTAAAAGAGTTAGAATAAGTCAGCGGCTTGATTTTAGTTTGACCCCATTCCAAAATTACCACTGGACAACGGATTTAACGGGCACGCTTAACATTAGCGTGCTGCACGCTTAACATTAGCGTGCATAGTTAAGTCCGTTTAGTCCGATTAAAAAGCTGCGCACTAAAAGTTAAGTCCGTTTAATCCGGTATTTTTGGAATGACATTTTTAAGCATAACTTTAAAACCGTTTAGTCCGATTATAATTAGCCCTTTAATCCGGTAAAGGAACAGGCCCTAAGATGCACGCCTGCAGCAGTGCAATACCTAATGCACGCTGTGAATCTAGCAGCGTGCACTTAGTTATTGACGTTAGTTATTGCACTGTTATAAAGGCAGGTATAACATGTATAAGTCTGGTTATTGCACTTTACTGTAACACTGAATTGAGTTACAAACAAGCAAAAGTTTACTGCAAAAGTAATCGAGTGAGTGAGAAGGGTGAACGTTTGACAACATTAGGCCTGTTGCGTAGTAGAAAGAAATGACTAACTAATAAATTTTAAGAGTTTATTAATATTATTATTTACTAGGAGGGGTCAGAACGTGATAGTCAGCCTCAGGTTCTGAATTATCAGACATCAGTTGGCCGCAAAAAATATTTGAAACAAGATGCTCAGGTCAAGACACAACGCAATTATGAGGACCAATCGACCATGGACATACATACGGACAATGGTGCGATCCATACTTTGGAGCCCTATAGATTCTGCACGACACACGTATGTAGCTCGAGCAATGTCCAAAATACTAGCAGGTGCCAGACTGAGGCTGTCTAGATAATACTCTGCACATTAGAGAGTTAACGGGCTTTAGCCCTTGGAAACGCAGTTGACGTCGTGACCCATAATTTTTATGACATTGGTATTTGAAGGGGCCGAACTGGCTGTCAATTTGAGAATGTAATCTTGCGTGTTTCAAATATTATACTTTATATTTGTACGAAAAAAATCAATGTTCTCCAACTCTGCTTCTTTTAACATGTTACTACCCCAACGCAGCTTTACCGCAGATAAGAACCATTAAGCCTGAACAATTAAGAGATAAGAACAATTAAAACTTTTGGTGTAGTGCGTCGTCAGTGTATTTACTTAAGCAAAAATGACGCTTTGCAACCACAAAAATGTTTTGTGCGCCTATGATTTACACGTTCAATTGAATTTTTGGGAGCCCTTAGTCAAAAATGGGCAACAGCTTTGGTTCCAGTTTTTTACGTCTACGACATGCCTCCATGGGGGCACAATGTGTACAAATTCGAAGCAAATCGGAGAACCTAAATTTTTCACTTATACAGGTAGACCCTTTTAAGGTGGTAGTGTCGCCAAAGCAGTTTTGCTCATGGTTTGCAAACAGAGAGCTTTCTGCTTTGAAAATATATGTTCACTGAGCAACTAGTACAATGCTGTATGGTACAAAATCATCACTTCCTAACCCAAAGCAACCGCCATTGACAAATATTTTGAACCAATCGCCATTTGTAAGCCAGACATAACACAAAAAGAAATTAAAAGATCAGCACAACGAGCCTGATATCAGATTGGCCAGCTTGTGAAGTACACAATACACATAATGTGTCGACGTACAATTTTTTTCAACAAATAAGAAAAAAGAAAAATAAATGTGCGTTTTTCTTTATTTTTCAAAATAAGCTTCTATATTTTTCAGTTACTCATTATTGCTGTGAGTGCTTCACACTTCACGACAGTTTCACAGTTCAAAAGAGTACATATATTATATAACTCAACAGATACTGAAGCAATTTGCACTAAATTTTGTGTGCATAAACTACAGCATATGCGCTTTAAGGTGGTAGTGTCGCCAGAGCAGTTTTGCTCATAGGCTGCAAAATGAGAACTTTTTGCTTTGAAATTGTGCGTTAACTGATAAACTAGTGAAATGCCATATGGTGTCAAATAAATACTGCCAGATACTAGACTACCAATATCTACCAAAATTTTTAACCAATCACCATTTGTGAGCCAGACATCACACAATAGAGACATAAAACTTCAAAAAATCAAGCCAGATATCAGATTGGCCAGCTTGTGAAGTACATGTAATGTTTTGACGCACAATTTTTTGCCACAAATAAGAAAAATAAAAAATGAAGGTTCGTTTTTCTTTTGATTTCAAAATAAGTGTCTAAATTTTTCAGAATTTATCATTATTGCTGTCAGTACTTTACAGGTTACGCACAGTTTCACAGTTTCAACAGCCATTACTCCACAACCACTCAAGCAATTTGCACTAAATTTTGTGTGATAAACTAGAGTATATGTGCTTTTCCTTTCTGTAATGAATCTAAACAAAAAGTTTTTTAATTGTGATGAAATTATCGAATGTGAATAGGTTTTCAAAACGTCATTTTTCCGACTTTGCGACTTCACGGCTAACTGTATGCTGCATCAATTTTGCTAAAACTTTTTAAAAACATTTGCCTTGAAACATATTTTTAGAATATATAAAGAACAATGACCTATCTTTCACTGAAAAAGTTTTATGGTCGCGCAAATTTGACTGCTTTCGCGACACTACCCCCTTAAGTCTGTATGCATAGGTTAAACTAAATAAATAAATGGAAAATTGTGAAGAAATTGTTAATAGGGCTGGGCACGGTTACAAAATCACTATCCGTGTACACGGTTAGTTTCGAAGGCTAGTAACCGCGTGTACACGCTAACTAACGGTTACTGCAATTATCCGTGTAACCGTGTAACCGTTTACACGCTAAGTATCCGTGTAGCCGTTTACACGGATACTATCTAACGGTTACACGATTACTAAACGGTTACACGGTTACTAACCGGTTACACGGTTACTAAACGGTTACACGGTTACTAAACAGTTACACGGTTACTAAACGGTTACACGGTTACTAAACGGTTGGTTTCTAAACGATTACACGGTTACTAAACGTTAAGAAGCAGAGGGGGAGGGATGACCAAGGGAAGATGCGAACCACCCATCTCTAGATCTGCACACCAGCAAGCTACCATATGAGCTGCTGGGACAATGCTGAGCTGTCAGCATAAATTCCTTTATATATCTTCAAGAATATAGCTTGCACACAAATGCGTATATGAAATAACACACAGGTAAATCGCTTGCGCACGATTGCAGGCAATTTGCATAAATCCAGCAGCCAAGCGAACATTTTTCTTAACGGGTACACGAAATAGAAAAACGGATAGTGTAACCGGTTACACTATCCGTTTAGAGTAACCGTTTACACTATCCGTTTAGCGTAACCGGTTACACTATCCGTTTAGAGTAACCGGTTACACTATCTGTTTCGAGTAAGCGGTTACAGTATCCGCGGTTACTGTGACTTAACGTGTACACGCTGTTACCGCTAAGTAACCGATGATAGTGACCACTAACCGTGTACACGCTAAGCTTAGCGTGTACGCGGTTACACGCGTGTACACGGGTCGCACCGTGTAACCGTGCCCAGCCCTAATTGTTAAATGGGCATAGAATAATTTCCTCACGTCATTTTTTTCGAATTCACGACTTGTCTGCAAACTGTAGGCTGGACCAATTTTACTGAAACTTGACAAAGTTATTTGCCTTGAAATATACTTTGAAAATATAGAAAGAACAGTTTCAAAAATTTTACTAAACAAGCTTTACAGCCACGCAAAGTCGACTGCTTCGTCGCAACTAAAAAAATCGTAAAAATTAAAAAAATACGTACGATGTATAAAATCACAGAAAAATCTTAAAAAAACACCGCTGAAGTGACACTTAGAAACAATAATACTTGTCAAAATGGTTCCATAGAAGACAGGTTTTGTGTTGCAAACAAACACACGAAATACGCTGTGTTTAAAATATTATTAAAAATGTATTAAAATTTATTTTTAATATTAATATAAATCAAGCGTGTTGATTTATGCACAGCGTATATATTTGTCCTGTTTGCTCTTATATGCCCAGCCAGTATTAAAAGAAATATTAAAAATAAAGTGCTTTTTGATATTAATACGGCTAATTTATTTTTAATTTAATATTAATACAATTCTAGTGCGTCTAGTTTAGATCAGATGCACAGCATGAATTCATTTAATATTGATAAAAACTTTCCATGTGAATTTTTGTGAACTTCATCTTATGCAATATTGCGACAATGTTTTCAAAAAAGATTTGATGCACTACTAGCATCGTACTCACAAGTTCAATGTTTACATTGAGCAAAACGGTGTACCTGCTCAATGTACCTAAACATTGAACTTGTGAGTGCGCATCAAATCTTTATCAAGTAATTGAAATGGACTGATAATATCTTTAAAGCGTCGATAATGCGTAAAACTAACGTTAATTGAAAATTTTTTAAAAATTATAAAGCCGTGCATTGGCAAAATTTCATTGCGCATTTAGTGGTGCAAAATCAAGTTTCTACCATTGGCCGTTCCAAAGGGCGTTATTATGTTTTTAATGAAAATAAGGACAGTATAATATATTTAACAAGTCTAGTGCGTCTAGTTTAGACTGGGTTGACCAGATCCACAGTCTGAGGTCATTTCAAATTTGTAAAATATTTTCCATATAAATTTTTGTGATGCGACTGTATCTTATGTAAATTTTATGAAATATTTCTAAAAAACTTTGAAAAAGATTTGATGCACTACTAGCATCGTACTCAAAAGAAAAGCTCAATGTAAACATTGAAATTTGTGAGTAGGTACGATGCTAGTAGTGCATCATATTTTTTTCAAAGTAACTGTAATGGGCTTATATTGTTTTAAAAACGTGTACAATTTATAATAATTAAAGAATATTAAAAAATTAAAAACCGTGCAATGGAAAAGTTTTTTGCGCATCTAGTGGTGCAAAAATCAAGTTTCTACCATTTGCCGTTCCAAAGGGCTGATTGTATAGTATATTGCACAGTACTTACATTAAGTGACTCGATCCTGAACTTGAGTTTTTTTCCTGTTGTGCCACAGCACAACAGGTCTTTAATTTTGATTCTGGCGGATAACACAGGACTGTGAGTGTGGTATGAGCTTGTGCGTTTGTTTGCTGTGCACTTTGGATCAGCTGTGCGTGCGTCACTGCATTGTCTAGCATAGAAGTTACACTGCAATCAGAGATCAATTTCAATGTGCGTTCGTTTAGCTCATATAGTTTAGGTATTGCGCGTGTGTCACATTGCTGTAAATATTCTACATGGAAGTTTTAATTGGAAAACGCTTGACTTTGCAATTTGCATGCGAATACAAACACGGTACATAAGTACTTTGTGCATCATGAGTTGCGAAGCACAATTACGCCGGCCAAAGTTTGCCACAGTTTGTTTACATATTGTGCGATCATAATAGTATCATAATTCTCTCAATATATTACAGCATGTATTAGTCAGAATTGCAACTAATATGCATATTATTCGCTGAACAATGTCTAGCAAACGGCAACAAGAACCATCGAATCGATGCGTCTGTTAGTGTTGTGTTTTACTAAAAAATAGCGTATAGCTTAAATAATAAATTCCATGTTTAAGATGTTTTGTGTAATTTGGTTTGTTTTATTAATTTAAGCAGGCAAATATCGCTGCACAACAGGCTTTAGCTGACCTCTGGTCAGTTTACTTGAAATTTTGGCTTGATACTTACTGAAAGTTTTGCCGCAAATTGAGCTTGTTGATACAACTCCTACAAGGCTGACAGCTTACATTACCGCTTGTTTATACCGTAATACAGAACATAATTTGTTTTGCCTATATCTCTGTATTCAAATACCACAGATTGTTATTATGTTTTTCATTAAGATAAGGATAATATAATACATGTAACAAGTCTAGTGCGTCTAGTTTAGACTAGATTGACTAGATCCGCAGTCTGAGGTCATTTCAAAATGATGAAAAATTTTGCATATAAATTTTTGTGATACGACTGTATTTTAGTAAATCTTATGAAATATTGCGAAAAAGCTTTGAAAAAGATTTGGTTACTAGCATCGTATTTACAAATTTCAGTGTTTACATTGACAAGTGCATGTGCACCTGCTCAATGTAAACATTGAAACTTGTAACTACGATACTAGTAGTGCATCAAATCTTTTTCAAAGTAACTATAATGGGCTGATATTGTTTTAATAACGTTGATAACGCGTAAAATTCATATTAATTAAAAAATATTTAAAAATTAAAAAGCTGTGCAATGGCGAAATTTTTTTGCGCATCTAGTGGTGTAAAAACCAAGTTTCTACCATTTGCTGTTTTAAAAGGCTGATTGTTATTATGTTTTTTATGAAAATAAGGATAGTATAATACATTTAATTAATTTTAATTATTTCCGTTTAGAAACAGCATAAAACTCAGCCTATAAACAGTATAGCATTGTAAATCTAAAAATTTCAAAATTTCAACACACACCAGCACGCAAAGCCCTGCTGTCGGCTTTATAATTTTCAGTCTTCTGCTTGCAAATTTGCGCGTTTGTCTCGGTGTCGCTTTGGGCAAAATTAGCAGTATTTTTGGACAGCATGAACTAGTATGTGTAGTTTGTTTGATTTTAATAAAAATTTTGCACATTAAGCACTGTAATGCACTGATTTTCTCTGATTACAAATACAAACAAGCAGCAATTTTATGCAAAATTTATTGAGTTTTGCTCCAAGCCAGCCAAGCCAAGCAGTGCAGTCATAATCTACAGTAGTAATTTTCAGTGCAACATATGATCGGTAGAATAGACATCAGCTGTAAGAAGTCCCTTCCAAAAAAATTTAACCTGTCGCTCACATTTTCTAACGTTTTGTAAGGATTTTCGGCATTTTTGTAAAACTGTTTGCATATTTTACGGCAAATAAAGTTAAACAATAACATGCTAAAAAGGATTTTCCTTTATTGTTTAAGAAAAAATATAAAAAATGGTGTAGAGGATCGAGCCTGAGACTTTTGTGTGGCCTTGGAGAATGCTGAAGACTGCACCCCAACCCCCAACTCTGGTAGCCGCAATAATTATTTTTATTAAGCTGTTAAATGTGCCTTTTTTAACAATGGAAGGTTTTTAAAATGGAAGGTTTTTAAACGCAAAAATTGATGGGCAAGTCTCCAAGTCTATATATATTCAAGTCATTCAGCCCAAAAGCACACAAGGTTTCCTGACTTACCTGCAATGCTACGGTTCAACCTCAGTAAAACGCATGTATTCACATTTAATATATAACCGTAAAGGCATGCACTTGCACAGTCCTACGCAAACCTGATCCGATTTTTTCCCACCCATCTATCCTACATTTTGTTCCCCAGTTTAAAAAACAGCATAGCGCCTGCAAACCTCAGCTGACGGCTCCTCCAGTTACCTAAGCTTTATATGTGTGCATGACTTGAATTTATGCAGCCTAGGGCACAAATGCCGACGAACCAACAGACCACAGGCCTTGGGAAGTACAAACGCCTGTTCGGTTAGTGCATGTTCTCGTTATGTGTGTGTGTGCTGTATCAATGTGTTTGCGAAAGAATAAAAACGGTGCATTTATAGCGTGTAAAATGACATCATGGTCTAAAATGCCACAAGCTTGGTTTATACCTGTCAGTATTTGGGTCTGTGAAGCTAGTGCAGACTCACAGTTGTAAATGCAGTCCGTTTACGTATTCCAGTCTAGCTCACACACCAGAATTTAGTCTCTGATTGACAAAGTTTTGTATAAAAAGCGTTAAGCTTACATAATAAACGAACTGTAATAAACGCGTACTAGACCAATCAGGTATCAATCAAACTGTTATGTTATGATATAATTAAAATTTTCTGGTTAGAAAGTTGTTTTCAAATGTCTTTTAAACTACCATCAATGTGGGTTTTACTTAGTTTTGGGATGACTTGCTTTTTTGTTGCTACTTGTTTTGAATAATTTCCGAAGTAATTAAATTCACTACCTATTTTTCAATAATTGAGACGTCAGTCAATACAAAACTTACATTTAGGGCTTCAAAAATCCATAGAAAACGAATAATTTGGCCATTTCGGCCCTACAGTAAGCTAGCTGGCTGGCCGCAATTTTCGTAAAGTCCTATCGCTACTTAGGTAGCGGCAGGAATAACGTCGAGACTTTCAGCGCAACTGAGACAGCAACAATGTTTATGCTTCAGCCTGATTACGATTTACATTCATGTCGTCAAAGCAATAGTTTTCAAAACTTTTGTTGAAAGTTTGCTGAAGTTGAAAACATATCTTGCTAGACTGTTCCAATAAAACCAGATTGTTATTAACAGTCAGTCGTGGAACAGGAGTAGCCCACTCGGCAGTGCGTTTGCTTACTAATCTGAAGGCCGACGGTTCAGTTTTGTTTCCGAGGTGTCATTTTTGCTGCTCCGCCAATGCGCAGCAGGCTTCTTTAGTATAATTTGTAAACGTGCAGCTTGGTGACAGTTGTGTGTGCGTTTGTGTGTGTTTTGATCTGTGTTATTGTGCAGATGTACTTGAGCCTGAGTGTGTGCCAGAAATGTGTCTGTTTTGATTATTGTGTGACTGATAATATGTATGTACGTACACAAAGCTCATTTGCATATCCAACATACAAAAGTCTGTCGCACACATTTGAAAACAAACATCTTAAATCAAATTAAAATGCTCTTACAGTCACTTGCAGTTTTTGTTCTGACCATGTCCAATGGTCACAAATTGTTAAATTTCTCCCTTTTTACAATGGTATGGGCTGAGCTTTAGCTGTGATTGTGATAATTTGTCACATTTAGTATTGTAAACAGCAATAAAATTTTCCTACTTTCACTAAATTTGGTGCACAGTTACAAGACATGTAGTCACGCATACCTGACAAATGCAATAGATAAAACTTTTTATAGTCATAATTAAGTAATTGCTGCGCAGCAGATTTTGTTTCACAAAGTGATACTCTATGCTTGATACTTCCTTGCCCATTTTGCATTGGGCTTGCTTGTTCCTGTTGCGGTGCTTCTGTTGCGGTGCACCGCAACAGGTTCTTATGATGATTCTGGATCGAAACGTAAGACTGTGTGATGAAATTAACAATATGTGTGTGTGCGTGTATGTCTAATTATATGATCATGACTGTGGATGACTTTTTCAGCAAGCTTATCTACAACATACAACGTTTAGTTTGGTAAAAATTGTGGGTGCGTTTGTGTATGTTTTGTTCAGTGTGATTGTACGGATCTACGTGAACACGAGTGCGTTCGAGAAATGCGTCTGTCAAATGATTTTTTGCGTTTCACTGGGTATAAGTCAAATCTAGCCCTTAGGTAGTTTCAATCAAGAAAAACAAAATGACAAGTTATGCGGTTTTAACGCGTTGAAATTAGGTATAAATCAAATTCAGCTCTGTGCTTAAAATGGTAGTTACGTACAGTGTTTGCAAAAATTAAAACAATTGATCGAACATATTCAAATTTGACACAGAGTTTGCAAATGTAGACTGCAATATTTGACCTATTTTTGAATTTGATTGAAACTTCTACGGTTGATTTATGGCTCAAAAATTGGATTTTTGACGTGTTTTTTGAGAACTTCAGGAAACAATGCAAATTTTTGTGGCCCTTATACTATTCAGAGAAGCCATTCAAAAAAGTAAAAAAAAACCGTGTTTATTTTAAAAATATTTTCATCAAAATATGACATTTAGTTGTTTTAGTTTAAATTTTTAACAAAATCTTACATCTTTTTACAGCTCTTGCCGAAGCTTTATTTTGAATTGTCAAAATGTATACCATCCTCACTTACTTATCGACATTATACAGGTATTGGTACTACTACCGGTACTACAGATATGAAGATATGTAAGTAAGCTGAGCTATTTTGCCTACATAGTTGTAGCCGTACATGATAAATTGGGCTTTACGAGACAGCTGGGCAAAAAATAAAGCCAAATAGTGCTTCTCATACTTTTAGTCATAAACATGTTTAAAAATGCAGTGTGCACAAGTATTTTGTTAGTATGTAATCGCTACTCCGCAATTATCTAGTTTGATTTGCGTATGAATCAAGTCCAGCTCTTTGCTTTGGAAAAGCTGATTGGTATTTTTACGGTGTGCACTACAGGTCCTCAGTCTTCTATAAAATTATGTTTATTTTCTGTGTAATAGAATTTTACAGTTTGGTGAGAATTGATTTAAGTTGGAATAAAAAATGAGCTCGCAAAAGGTTTTTGTCATATATGACAAACTACTGTAAAATTCTTACTGCAACACTTTTTTTGTCAAATATGACAAACTACCGTAAAGTTCCGACAATGTTTTTTTGCAGCAAATTGTTGCTTGTTCTCAGTAGCGACAGGACTTTAAATTTGCTTTGCTCTACGTAAAATGCAACGTCTACGTGTATTTTCTGTAGCAAATGTGTGTGCGTGTGTGTAATGTGTATGTGTAATTTCACAGTTATGTGTGTGAAGTGGCCAAGCAGCCAACCATTTATTTTTGTTTTGTTGTTGCTAGCTAGGTTACTGTAGGGGTGAAATGGCCAGATAGGTGTTTTTTATTGTTTTTAGGCCCTAAAAATGATTTTTTTCTTGACTGACGCTTCAATTATTGGAAACCAGGTAATGTGTTTTTAAGGCCCTAAACATGATTTTTTTCTTGACTGACGCTTCAATTATCGGAAACCAGATACAGTCGGATTCAAATGAAAATGGATTCTAGGCTTCGGGATTAGTGATGAAATCGGACGCGTCGGATGATAGCAAAAAGGAACAAAATCCGTCCCAAAACTAAGTAAAACGCACCTTTAAATGTAGATCGGTTCGCTCACATATGTAGGTTGGGTAAGTTCAAGTAATGCACACATATAAAACTGAGAAATTCTGGAGGAGGCCGTCAACCTAAGGTGGATTGCTACGCTAATTTTTGTAAATTGGGGAACGAAATTTGGGGGAACAAGTCCTATCAGATGCGTGCTTCTCTTCTTTCTTCATGGAGTGCCTCCTAAATCCTATCCTAACTCCTTCATTGTTATATATAACAATGAAGGACTGGCAAACCCTATGATTGCGGGTAATTCAGGAAACCGTGTGTGTGTGGGTTGAATGAGGTAGATTTGGAGGCCTACGTTTAAATATGGTATTGGGTTGGCCTTGGCCACGTGAGCAAGGTGTCGATAAAGTTTTGCCGTTTAATCGTTGCGTTGAGTGGAAAAATCGAAATGGCTTAATAATTGTGTAGCATTTTTCAAACCCACAAAAGTCCCAGGATCGATACTCTACACCTCTTTTTTCTTTTTCAAAAAATAATCCTTTTTTTCAACTTATTAATATTTACCTTAAATTGTTGAAAATTTTGGAAATAGATTTGCATCAATACCGTAAAACCTTTCTGAAAGTTGAAAAAATGTGAGCGACAGGTTAAACTTCTTTTGAAGGGACTTCTTCCAGCAGATTCTACCTATCTAATTCTACCGATTATACAGTTGCACTGAAAATTAGGGTTGGTCCAGATTGCAATACTGCTGCGGCCATGGATCAAATCTCCATAAAATTTGCATAAAATTGCTGCTTGTTCGAGTATTTCAACCAGTTTACGTGGCATCACACTGCAGATAAGTGTTTGACTGACCTCATCCTTGCCCTGCCAGTGCAATTTAGTAAACACTGGAACTTCGACTTACAAAAGTTACCAGAGAAAGTAGAGAAAAAAGCTTTGTAATTGTTGCTACTTCTTGTGTGAAAGTTTTGTTATTTACAAATAAAATGATTAAATAATCTGAGCAGCGTGCGCGGCCGCTGAGGCTGCCGCGCAAAACATATGATACACTAGTAATCTACTTTCGCAAATTCGATTTTTTTCATCGCAAAAGTAAGTATCTTCTTTACGGTCACATTACAAATTTCGATCGCGAGTTCTGCAGTCAAATTTTTGTGCATCAGATAGGGGAGAATCGGCAAAATAGGATCTACGGTAAAATGGGATCAGCCTTATTTTTTTGCGCATGCCCGTCGTGTGGGCAGGCTTTGGTCACGTGTAACGAAGTGTATGGTTTTATTGGCCACTGGAAATGCAACGTGACCAATTTCACATCTTATCGTTTGTTTGCCATGTTTGCGGCCAATAAGTGATTTTTCTCAGCGATTTTTCTCATTTTACGTTTTGCCAAATTCAAGATGCCGCCCCAAAAATCAACTTCTGTCGAACGGCCCGCTACATTCTGGCTACTTGCGTATATTTAAATCATATTTTTCAATACAGAATTTTACGCTAATCAATTTTGATGTAGATTTAGCTAAACCTATCAATTTTTAGCAAATGCCAAGCTATTTTTGATGAGACACTTTTTTTACACTGATCGGCAAAACAGGATCACTTTTACAAAACGGGAGTAAAAATAGGATCAGTGGCGGGTAAACAGGATCTACAGTATTTTTGATTTTTGAACAATTGCATAAATGCTGATTTGAGGTAAAAACGTCTTCAAAAGATTAGCAGCACAATTTGGGTTGAATATTTATCATATTCCTAAGCTAACTGGTTTAGCCACATAGTACATATGTAGGTGATTTTTGCAGTAACTTGTATGTATTTTTATGGTTGTTACTTTATTAGTTTATTATTAGGCTGCGGCGAGCGAGTGGTTTCCGTGTCAATAGCCTAGACGGAGGCCTAAATAATACAGTACACAAAATATCCTCAGGCGTCCAAATTTGAGCGCTTATGGGTCAATTCGGTTCGGTGTTCAATTTCCTAAAATAGTGAGCGAAAACTCGACCATTTGTTGAGTTGGTTAATTGTCTACCGAACGGTGGAATTACGGTCTCTTTACGACGCGCGTGAAAGCTCGAGCTTGAGTAATCATGGCAAGACATCTACAAGGTGTCAGAGTCAGGCTGCTTTGAGAAAGACACTGTGGTAATTTAAAGGATTAAGTTTTAATTATACGGTCAAAAAGTTTGTAATGTTTTTCAAAGAAATGAAAAAAGCAATTTGGCTAATTTTCACTTAAAATAAAATCATCATGGTTTTACTTTTTCGCACTAGCGCCGACATTATAGAACCTTATGATGTAATTACACTACTGCGCTGATCTGAAAAAGTTCTTCGTCACGTGACATTTCCAGTGGCCATTGAAACCATACACTTTGTTACACGTGACCAAAACCTACCAACACGACGGGCATGCGCAAAAAGATAAGACTGATCCCGTTTTACCGTAGATCCTATTTTGACGATTCTCCCCTAATGTAGTCTATTTCTAGTACTTAACTATGGCAGCCGCACTTTTGTCATTTCTAGTATTTAACCATGGCAGGCGCATTTCTGTCTTGTTGTGAATTCAAGTCGTCATACAAGTACTTTATAGCACAATCGAGCCTATTCCCAAATATGTGAATGCGCGTGTGTGGCGCAACGCGCTTTCGTGCCACGCACTCGGCGTTTTCTTCGTACAGCGTGCCGTGCGTACACATTATAGATGACAATTAACATTACCTGCGTCATTGTATTCGCAGGAGCGAACGCACGTATGGTCAGCTCCTGTAGACACTGCAGCTGTTTCTAAGCCCGCATTGCAGTTGGGAAACTGTGCTGTCCCCCGTGAAATTCCACAAAATTCTGCGCACTGCAAACCGTCTGTTGTGCTCACAAACCAATTATAAAGAAGGGCTTCGTCATATTGACAGTGCCTCCTTGCGCTATACCAACAGTTTTCAACATCATTGTAGCATCTCCGGTATTCTAAACATGACAAAGGCTATCTAATTTGCATTCGGACGAAATTAGCTATGAATTTATCAGGAGCAGATTGCTGCAAAAAAAAGTACAGTCTTCGACAAAATTAAGGTCTGCTCGCATTCGCGACAGGGAGCATTTACGAATGCGAGTGCAAATAGCCTGTTGACCTTTAACCATTGGTGTGACCTTTAACATTGAACGTCAACGTATATATTGGCCATTGTTAAGTTGCAGTAATCAGCCCTATGGGTTCAGCCTATATTACTACAACTACAAACTATTGAATGCTACGTCAGTTTTGACAAAATATTAGGTAAAATGCCGCTTTTTGGACACATTTCACTCCTGTATTGCGCCATGATTACACGTAACATTGATTTTTTGGTGCTTTTAGTAAAAACTGGCAAAAAATTGGTTCCTTTTTCGCTTTTTATATATATATATATATATATATATATATATATATATATATATATATATATATATATATATATATATATATATATATATATATATATATATATATATATATATATATATATATATATATATATATATATATATATATATATATATTCACATGGTTTACAATGTTTACAATGTGTGCAAGTCTGAAGCAAATCGGAGAAACTAAAATTTTCGCTTATACAAGTATCGTGTTACTATTTAAGTGTCACCGTGTTACTTCAAAATGTATCGTAACCATTGATTGATAATAATTTACAAAATCAAAAAATAAAGATCCAATTCTATGACCATTTTATGACAATTTTTTTTCGATGTTGCCTACTTACTTATTCGCTCGTGTTCCAATGTTGTTTCCCCGTCCTTGAACATACGGCTGCTATAGAGTTTACTAAGGAATGAACATGAATGGGTACATTCTTCGTAGCGGTTGGTTGCAGCGCTAATGCACACTGGAACTTTGCTTCTGCGATAAATTGTGCATGGTCCGTCGATACAACGATCTCCGCTCAACGTATAACGAAAATTTTGCATCCCCGCTATTTCTGCAGTTTGACAATACGAATCTGATCTCCAACATTTCCGTGAACCGTCGTAGCACCTTAGGAGTTCTAAATATGAAAACTAAAGAAATAGTAAGCGTGAAGTATCAAGTGTAGCTTTTAGAATGGGGTAGCAATGTTCCTGCTTGGGTGCTTCCGAAACTATGAAAAGTTAATTACTCCCCCCAAAACGCACAAAACACTTGGAACTGAGAAAAAGTAGATTTTGGCGGTATTTGCTTTGATTTTATACTAAAATTATGAGCTTGGATTTATGAGCTTTAATACAATCAAAGACTTGACGAAAATAATGCAGCTATAAACGTGTGCAGTGCTAAAACTTCTGGTTATCTCGATTAGGTTTCATAGCAACGTAAATCATTCAACTAAGGTGACATCAGTTGCTGTCCAGTGCAGCATCTTTAGATACTTATACGTCGGTTAGCATAAAGTCCTAATTGGGACATCAGACTCACCTACTCCCCTGGCACCTATTTTTGAAAAGTTAAACAAGAGCAGAATGAGTTATCGAAAAAGACAAAAAACTGCCGGAGTTGCGGTCAAATACCTTTTGGCCGTAAAAAACCACACCATATGATTATCAGCAGCATAAATTGTTATCTTGTTGTCAAGTTGTCTAGTTTATAAAAGTCAAAAAAGATTTTAAAAACGTCCAGTCAAATAGTTAAATATTTCACACACAATTATGAACTATGCGTTCAACTGCGTTGAAGTGCATTCAGAACCCTGTGTGGCCGGTACTTTTCTTACTTTGACAAGGCTCATAGCATTCTACCAAAGCAGTTCCATTGTAACAGACTGGTATGCTATTGGCGGTATGATTTTGAATATGCAGGCAGCCAATGTAGTTACTGAACGGTACTTCATCGTACATATCGGCTGGAAACGGCTTGCACTCTCTCCCATGTTTGTCTGTCATTTTTGGGGAGAAATAAAATTTGACTATTTCTTTGCAGTTAACGTGGTCATCCCAGCACATGCCATTGTAGCGAATGCATCTGTTTATCTGGTGCAGAGCTGTAATTGTAATAATTTCACATATTATGAACAAAAAAAATGTATAAAACAGATGTATTGTTGCCAATTAAAGAAAACAAAGCCTAGTTTTTTTTTTTAATTTTTAAATAGCGCACTTGAAAACTGACTTCGCTGTAAAAACCATCCATTTAAACACCAAAATGTAACCGTCCGCGTTTCGCGTTTTGAGCTTACGTCATAACTACTACATAGTAGGATTTTGGCAGAACTCGTTAACTACTAGTACGATTTTGTTCAATATTTGCACCGAATTGGCTGTTATATAGTTCTATAGTTTGAAAGTCTATCTAAAGTCAAATATTTCTGCCAAGGTTTAGCAAAATTTGTGCAGCATATAGTTTGCAATGATGTTGCAAAGTCGGAAAAATGACGTTTTGAAAGCCTATTCACATTCCATAGTTTCGTCGCATTTATTAATCTTTCTGTTTAGTTTGTTTGCACAGAATGATAACACATATGTAGTTGCACACAAAATTCAGTGCAAATCGCTGTAGCAGCTGTGGATTTATACTACTCGTTTGAACTGTGAAGCTGTATGTAAACCGTAAAAATTAGTAACATCAATAATGATAAATTATGAAAAATCTAGACGCTTATTTTCAAATCAAAAGAAACACGTACCTTCAATTTTTTTCTTATTTTAGCAAAAAATTGTCCGCGGCACATTAATTGTACTTTACAAGCTGGCCAATCAGTTATCTAGCTTGTTTTGTTGATTTTTTATGTCCCTATTGTGTGATGTCTGGCTTACAAGTGGCGATTGGTCCACGATATTTGTCGATATTGAACGTCTGATGTCGGGCAGTACTTATTTGACACCATACAGCGTTGGACTAGCTTCCCACTGAACGTACTATTCATTAGATAATTATTTTGACCTGAATTTGTGACCTTGGTCACGCTCCGCTCCGCGCACTTATGAGTGGACTCTGGTCAATCCGCAACATCTAATCAAATTCAGAAGAAAAAAGTAGAAATGGTACAAAATGGAATAAACCTTTTCATCATATTACCATTAAGTGTACCATCTGACCTGATAAACTCACACTAAACTTACTCTCGCAACTGCCGATGCATTCAAGGAAATCTAACTGGTCGGTTGAACAAAAAGGGACGTGGTGGGGAACTGTGGGAGGTCGAGTAGAGCTGTGCCCGCAAACAGTGTCGTTTATGCAGCTCATGCCTGTCACTGTTTTTGTCCGGTTAAAATTTATGGTGACACAGTGCGGCAAACTTTCCCAGCAATCTTGAACTTCGTTTAGGCATTCTACAATGAAAAGTAATATATACTAATATAATGAAAAGTAAAAGTAACAATTCTGAAAAATTCTAACTTGGTCCCGATGGGTTAAAAATGAAAATAATAGCTGAAACTTGGCTCAATTTTTAATCCATGTAAGTCTAGTTATGTACTAGGGCAAAAAAGTCAACCCATTTTTATTTAAGTTAAAGTTAAAGTTAAAGTTAGGCAAAAGGCCTAGTTTTAGTTAAAGTTAAAGTTAAAGTTAGACCACTAACTTTTTTTAAAGTTAAAGTTAAAGTTTGATCTCTGTTTTCGTTAAAGTTAAAGTTAAAGTATGACCACTAACTTTTTTAAAGGTTAAAGTAATACCCCTGACTTTTTTAAATAAAGTTCAAGTTCCAAAACTTTTTTAGTTAAAGTTATAAACAGTTGTTTTAAGACAGAATAATATATTTTTCAACTTTATACATAACCACACTGCGTAACTTATAGCGAATAGACGTTAATGTGTGAGCTGAGAGATGGGAATGCCTGAAAACTTTCCAGAAACTTCCGCTAACTACTAGAAGTAGTTTTCCGGACATTTTCAGACTTGACCGGAAGATTTTTGAAAGGCTTAAAAAGTTTCAAAACTGGATGAAAGTTTCTAATAAACTGTTTTTTCACAAAAGACCCCATTGGATACTGTAGTGCGTGGGGGGTCGATTGGGTTCATGGTGACAAAAATAAACACCGGATTTTATGTGGCTGCTACTTTTACACTATGCAGTTGCAGAGGTGATTCTTTAGAAGGAAGGAATACCACTACACTACTTCAATAATACAATCATATGAGCCTCTTACAATATATATGTTGTTAATGCGTTAAGGGGGTAGTGTCGCGAAAGCAGTCGATTTTGCGCGACTATAAAACTTTTTCAGTGAAAGACAGGTCATTGTTCTTTATTTATTCTAAAAATATGTTTCAAAGCAAATATTTTTGCCAAGTTTCAGAAAAATTGATGCAGCATACAGTTAGCAGTGAAGTCGCAAAGTCGGAAAAATGACGTTTTGAAAACCTATTCACATTCGATAATTTCGTCATAATTAAAAAACTTTTTGTTTAGATTCTTTACACAAAGTAAAAGCACATATGCTCTAGTTTACGCACACAAAATTTACTGCAAATTGCTTGAGTGGTTGTGGAGTAATACCTGTTTGAACTGTGAAACTGTGCGGAAACTGTGAAGTAGTCATAGCAATAATGACAAATTGTGAAAAATCTGGACGCGTATTTTAAAATCAAAAGAAAAACGAACCTTCATTTTTCATTTTTCTTATTTGTGGCAAAAAATTGTGTGTCAAAACATTACATGTACTTCACAAGCTGGCCAATCTGATATCTGGCTTGATTTTTTGAACTTTCATGTCTCTATTGTGTGATGTCTGGCTCACAAATGGTGATTGGTTAAAAATATTGGTAGATATTGGTAGTCTAGTGTCTGGCAGTATATATTTCACACCATATGGCATTTCACTAGTTTCTCAGTGAACGTACAATTTCAAAGCAAAAAGTTCTCATTTTGCAGCCTATGAGCAAAACTGCTTTGGCGACACTACCACCTTAAGCTGAGCGGCCTCCGCTCTCCAGTAAAAATAGGTACCACGACCAAAAATTACGGTTGTGTACGTCGGAGGAAAAAATTTAAATTTGACAACAAGTATTTTTGGTTAATTCGAACATCAATAAAAATATTTCTTAACCCTATCATGCCCAGAGGATCATAGGAGATACCACATGATGAACTACCACATCTGGGGTTATGCAACTTGACTAGTCTATTCTAGTGACAGGATCTTTGAACTATTTTCATCAAAATTGTAGGTCTTCGTATCTGGTCGACAATTTTTAGTTCTGCTGCCACATAGCGAAGCCTATGATTAATTGAACAGTGTGCAAATTTGACTTTTTTAACGCAAAAGTAGTACTTTCTTTAGGGCCACATTATGAAATTCGAATGCAATTCCGGCAGTCCGCTTTTTGTGCATCAGACACAGAAGATAATATGTTTTGTTCAACATTCATTTTTCTATCGAATGGTGGTTTTGCGAAGTCTCTACGCCGCACGTAGCTCGAGCAATGTCCAAACAAGCTCTTCTGCAGAGTAAGAAGTGGTTGGTTACTTTGTGAGTTTAGTGTCAATATTCCACAGAAAATATAAAACGCGGCCATTATTTTCGGCTAAAAGATTTGCAAGTTCTTCGCGCTGCTCACATTTACTGCTGAATAACCTAGCTCAAAGTGTATCTTCAGACAAAATTGCTCAACTACACAGAAACACGGTTCAAACGAAATATAAAAATATAAAAATAAAATTAAAAAAGTAGGAAAAAGTCACGTACCATATGGACAATGCACTCACAAAATGTTGTTAGCGAGATTTGAACTCCGACCCACAGATTCAGAATCAAGAAAATTAACCACTAGACCACTAAGACCACTTTATCAAAGTAGTTAACACCACCTAATGTGCGTTTACGAATTTTCTAGCTTTGGGTGACAAAATACGCACGTCACAAATAGGAACATGAGTGTCGACATCGGATAGAAGATAGTGCTGATATGCACTGATATCGGAGAATAGAAACATATTCATTTAAAAACTTCTAACTTCTAAAATTTCTAATTTTATCGTCCACATACATAACATGCACGCTTGCATGACATCATTAATCATCCCTTATTGCTGCTGTAACATCTTGTTCATTACGCGTGATACGAGTCTACGTGGATTTTGAAAGGTTTAACAGCCCGGTTAGCTCAGTTGGTAGTGGTGCGTGCACTACAGAGCATCTGATTAATGATCAGAATGTCGGTGGTTCGATCCAGCCCCGGAGCTGGATGTTCTGCTGTAGTTCGAGATCATGCTAGTTCCATCGAGTTGCATGATGTATGGCAGAACTGAGAGGTACCTGCCCTTCTAGTGTTAATTTACACTAGAAATTCGACCTACCCAGATTAGCGTAGGACTCTCAGATTCTGAATATATGTAGTATATACGCGGCCCCATCGTATATATATAGCTGTGTTCGACCGCTTTCTGGGCGAAAGAAAAAAAATCAACTAAGGCAGAGTTATGACTGTTGTAAGTTTTTTATATTTAACACTTTGGTCATATCGAATGGTTGTATTTTGTGCTGTAACTATTGACTATTATTTGTATTTTAATGAATTGCACATCACAATCAGGCGAATTGAATAGACTTTTCACACAGGTTTTTCAGTTTTGCTAGACCGTGTATATTGTTTGTTATACACTCAAGAAACTGAATATCACGACTGTACCCAGCTTGCATGTCGGAAGTCAGGTCTCAAAACTCGCTCTAAACTTATTTTTGAATCCCGAGTTAGTCACGGTAAGTTACGATCTACCCCCATTCGGTAGCTTAGGAATATATACTCTTGTTTAGAAGTTACTACTCGTAGCATGATATAACTTCAACACAAGGAAGAGGTGAATCTGTGCGTAATGCTCGACCACCTTATCAGCGTGGTAGTGCGCTTTTGGTGTATGACCAACACAAAAACTGGATAGACCAGAACTGGAAACTGGATCGACCCGAACATACAAGGAGGGCAACGGTTATGTAGTAGCTAAAAATCGTTTAGACTCAATATTTGCAATTTTTTGCAGGATTAAAGGCTCATTTACTAGCACACTAAATACCAAATTTCGAAAACAGCGTATCCTCCGGTATCTACATGATAGTAAATAATGCAAATATGCAACGGCAGTTTAACAAAATATTCGACAAATTGTTTGACTTAGATTAGATGTAAATGTATTGTAAACAATTGTGTATTACCTGTTGGGCCTGCAAGTTGGTAAGGTTTTTGACTTGTTTAAAATCCCCAGGCATCTCCCCGATTTTTTAATAGGTAACTAGTCAATTTACTGAAAAAAAGCTCAAAGGCCAACGCACCGAAAAGTTAACATATTTTCTTGTAATTAAAGCCCTCTCAAAATCAGCACAGGTGATACTTCGAAAAGTGAGAGACATGCCTGGGGATTTTGACATTTACAGTACTATGACAAGAGTTTATGCTCAGACTTCATTTGCAAGTCGAGTTCTGTGGGCGCAAAGTTTACACAGAAATCACAAAAACCTTGAAAACGCAACTACCACCTTAACTCGTCCTATACTTACCAAGTCATATTCGATTTGCACACCCGTTGGAATGTGGTAAGCTACGGTTAGTGTCTACACTTATGTAAAACATTGCAGCTCAGCCAAATGTTGAATTTTTTCAACATTTATTGAAGTCGTACATCGAAATTGCCGTCGTTTATTTTCATCATTTAGCATGTACATAAATACTGGATGAAACGTTTTTCCTGTTGGGCCACAGCCCAACAGGTCTTTAATTTTGATTCTGGTATCTTTAACACTGTTCTAGCGTTAAAGTGTTTATGTGCGGAGTGTGTTTTACACGTCTTCTGTCTTAGATGTGCATCTGTCAAACTGAAATGCCTTGTAGTTTCACTGTGTTGTTGAGATCGGGGCTATTGTTGAGAAGTAATTCGAAAAGGCAAAAGACTGCCAAAAAGTGATCAACTTAGAATCGAACCTATAACCTCATGGTTGAGAATTTATGAAACTAACCACTCGACCACATAGATCACAGAGTCCCGAGACTTCACTAAAAGTACATATATATATATATATATAATTAATAGGATATAAAATATCCTAAGCAAATTGATAACAATAAATATAATAATCAAGATCCAAAAACAGTTATACAACACGGCACATAAATCCTTATTTGCAAAATCGTAAAATTTAGGACCTAGGACTGGAAAATTATGTAAAAGGTTGGCCCAGGTTCACAGCGTTAAAATACTCGTACCTAAAATATTCAACGACAACTAAACGATCTTGCTCTGTGGTCTCCGTGGCGCTGAGTACTAGCGCATTGGTTTCTTAACCGAAAGTTTGCTGGATCAAGCCCAGCCGGAGACAACTTTTTTTAAATTTTACGCAATATTCGCTAAGTCGATTGGCTGTTAACTAATTGCAGCAATAACTTATTTTACGTCTTGATCCCGTATCCATTGTGTACTTTGTACAAACTTTGTTAAAATAGCTAAAGAAGATGTTTTGTATGGAAGATAAATCAAGTAAGTAAGTTAATGCTGTAGCTGGCCCAACAGGTTTACGATGGCCTCTGGCCAATGTGCTTAAAAATAAATGCTTGATGCTTACTGAATGCTTTTGCCGTAGATTGGGCTTTTTCTTTAAAATATTGCCTGTAGTTTTCTAAAACATGAACCTTCATTAATGCAAAAAAACTGCCACTATGTTCGGATTTCGCAGATCGGAGCCTAAGCGTTTTTTTGAGCTAATTGATGACCGTCTCCATCCATATAAATTTGGGTCGATCCAGTTTTTTGAGTGTATAACAGACAATATACACAGTCTAGCAAAACTAAAAAATCTTTGTCAAAAGTTTAGTTGATTGCTTGATTTTGATAAATAATTGATTCAAAAACATGTAGTCAAAAGTTACAGCAGAAAGTACAAAACTATTCGACGTGACCAAAGCGTAAAAATGTAAAATTCTTTAAACAGTCATAACTCGGCCTTTGTTGATTTTAATGCAAAACTCTAACAACATAACTATACTTACATTTATGGGCTAACAATTGAGCCAAGTTTCAGCTATTTTGACCCATCGGTACTTCTACAGGTGTATTTAGTTGAGTTAGATTTTCTCAGAAACTGAATGATATATATATATATATATATATATATATATATATATATATATATATATATATATATATATATATATATATATATATATATATATATATATATATATATATATATATATATATATGTATGTGAAGTATGTCTAAGAAATGTGGTTAATGTGAATAGCGCATTTATAAAGGTTAAAATTATCTCTAACGAAGTTAACAACCGCTCAACGTATTCACATTTGACAAATTGATGTAAAGTGCCTGGCTCAAAGGCGGCACAGATTTGTTACGAATTTTTGCGACGGTCGGTTGTGTTCTCGGCTGCGGCCCGTTATTTTTATACCCTGTCCCCAATTGTTTGTATCTGCCCCAAAAGTTGCGATTTATTCAATAAATGTTATTCTAACTGGTTTTTCTGTATAATTCCTGCATTTTATTTAGTCAGGTAGCGTAGATCTCAGTTTTACGTACTTTCTCTAGGCTTAGTGAGCGACGTAGGCCCTACCTTCTAGTCAGGGGAGTCACACTTCGGTCTCGGACCTAGGTAATCTACCTGAAGCCACAAGGCAGAACACTAAAAACTTAACATGGCGAGGCTGCCAGTAACAAGAATCTGGAAAAAAAGAGGGAATAAAACCCGAATTTTTAGAAGTATATAATCGGGTAATGCACTACAGCGAAAAGCTGTAGGGAGCATATTTTCTGCCAAAAAAGCCTTATTTTATGGTACTTTTACTGATAGTATCGTTAAGTGTGATACTTAATATGTCTTTTTCTTTTAGGAGTGGTATATTTCTTTCTGGTATGAACCTTTTATTCTTTTGATCGTTAAAAATTTGAGTTTAAAATCTATAGTTGGAGGCGTGTGCGATGCCGCATTCGTCCTCCTATAGACTTTAAATTACGGTTTAGTATGGAAAGGGAAAAATGGTCTGAAAGGGTAATTTGGAAAATAGTTGAAATACCCGAAATTGTGGCGTAATTGGTATTTATTGTTGTTGATATTATTACGCGTGTAAATTTCCCTATTGGACTTTCAAAACCGAGTAATGAACCTGCTACGAATCGCTCTAATTGCACGGATTTGCTTTACGGCTCATAACCCGGACTCTATACATTGCCATTGCTATCACTACGACGTCTCTTACTAATGAATCGGTCCCCAAAGCGTTACGCGATTGACTCACCACTCGTGCGATAACCTAAAATTTAATGCCAAAATTTGTTCCCAAAACGAACTGACACTTTTAAACGGTTTCATTATGTTTTCGGCTTAAATAGCCAGTGCGTAGAACTCGTCAATACTCGATTTGCGACTCATTTTACTCAGATTTGACCCCCCCCCAATTGTGACTGACCAATTTATATCATAATTTGTGATTTTTCCCATTGCTCACTGTCTGTCTTGTTTTGGGTCGGCAATTTGTGGTTTGTGATATTGCAGTATTTTTGTTAATTATTATAACCCGGTCGCGCGCTCAACCCACTTTCTAGCCTCGAAAACCCCCCTTGGCGTCTGAGCGATGCCGCCCGGTGCGCCAAGGGAGATTTTCTAATTTCCCCCGACCAGTTTCACTACGTACATGTGGTACAGTAAGAGCACAGTGAGCTACCATGTGAAAAACATGGCGACTCTGGCCCGCTAGCTCGCTAGGTGGCGGTGTGCAGCCGTCCGAACAAATCGGACCAGCTGCAGTTACTTTGACAAAACTAAAACTGCGCCCATGTCACATTGTTCTGACATTACGAAAACAACAAATTGACTAATGAGCGGAGCGAGGGGTGGTATAATTAACGAAAATACGAAAGTTGTTGGAAACTTGGGATAAGTGGCGGCACAGGGACGCATGGCCCAGACTACCACCCCCGAGCAACCAACACCTTTCCCCCGTAACTATTATTGATATAATATGTATAAATAAATAGTAATTAAATTAATTAGAAATTTAATCAAAATTTTTCAAATTCTTACCTGTTTCGAGGTGATTTCTGATGGGTTTTGGGCCTTTCTTTCGGTTTTCTTCTGGAATTTTCTTCTTTCTTCTTTTCTTGGGTTGGTTATGGGTACGTGTGGGAGTATTCAGGCAACAACTGGGATTAAAATACGGATGCGAATACAATTTTTGTACGGATTTGAACGCTGTTTTGGCTGGTTTTGAGGGTTTTGGATTGGAATTTTGGGCTGTGTGGAGTGTAAATTGACCGTTACTGATGTGTATGAGTGTAGTGTGCAGTATTGTGTGTGTGTTGTGTATGGTTTAATGTGTTTTGTGTGTGTTTTATTGTGTACATGTGTGATATGTATTGCGTAATCAATCGAACTAGTGTGTGATATGTTGTTTTACTAACGTGGTGGTAAACTAGTTTTGTTTGTTTATTTTTGTTTTGTGATTTATATGATTTCTATGGTGTACTGTGGAGTAACTGTGAATTTTTTTTTCTCCTGTCTTATTTTGTTTTGTGTGTCGGTCTGATTTATTCGAGCTGAACTGTTGATGTTCTCCTTGGTCGTCTAGTTTCGTTTTGTGTGATTTCGGTAGTTTTTTTTTGTTTTGTTTTGTAGGGGATTAGCCCGAACTGGAGCGAGTAGTTTGATCCTTGTACAACCAAACCTAATTTGACCTTCATGATCCAAATATTGACGTAGTATGGTAATGTGTACAGGAGGAGGATCAATTACTAATCATTATGGCGATCAGTGCTTTGTGTGGTGTATGTATGGGTTATGTGTATAATGTATGTATGTGTTGTTGTGTATGAATGCCACTTGTGATTTAATCTTGATTACTACTGTGATTAATGCTTTAACCTGCCATAATAATTCTGCCTTATTTTAGTGACTATTCATGCAAAATGTTTTATAATACTGTATAGTTTCATTATTATTATTGCCATATTTATGCTCAATTTGCATTGTCATTGTAGCTAAAATTGTCTCTTGTTTAAATATCTTTCTTTGTTTTGTACCCCTGAACGAACCTGTCAAAATAGTTTAAATTATAGTAACCTCATATGACCTTTTTTTCCTCTTTGGACTTAAATAGTGCGCAATTTCAATTTGGTACGCATGCGTTTGGGATTTGAAACAAGGCCACAGGGGCCATTTATAAAACGAAATTATGGGTTTGACGTAGTTGGAACCTGGTACGACTTTTAAAAATGGCCATAAAAGGTGTTACCTACAAAATCAGGTTATGTATCCGGCCGCCGGTTTGGGGCGAATATGGCCGAGGCCACCGAGGCACGGAGTATACCTGCCGTATGGGGCTACACTTACACCTGTGGTCGGCCTAGAAGTGATAAAGGCCACGTTTATAACTTATCGAATCTCGTAAACTACGGATAAAAACCCAGGAACCAAACAAACCTTTTACTTTATTTATAAAACAAACGCACCGTACGGGTAAATTACAAACGGTATAAGCGCACGAATCATAATTTAGAACTTGAAATTTGCAATAACAATGGGAAAACTTGGTATCTTGTTATATGTTCTCTAGTCTAACATAATATGTATGCAAAAGCGAGTATGCGTTTTACTCAAGGTTTCCCTGCCGAGATCCGACCCCTCTCGCGATCCTTGATCTGTCTTATACTGTAGTTTTATTTTTGCTCATCGGAGAGAGAGGGAGGGTCAAGGTAAAAACCTCGACCGATTTCAAAAAGACACTAATGGTTTTCATCTTACACACACCTAAACCCATGCTCGCTTCTAATCATTCCTAATTTATAATTCGGGTATTAATCGTACGTGCTTTAACAATTTTGTTTTGTTTTTCCGTCCGTGTGGACTAGTAATTTGTTTTGTATTTGTTTTGTTTTTGATTAATAGTTTGATTTAGTTTGATTCTGTGATTTGAAATTTCAATTAGTCTGTTAATATTTGTTATAATTACTAGTTATGTATAAATGCCGATACACCCCTTTCTCTAGGATAAATGCGGGTTGAGTTTCCCCACTCTTCGACTCCCTTTTTCGCCATAACTCCAAAAACTTGTCAGAAAAACCTCTTGGGAAAGTTCGGGCCGAACTTTATCGGAGAGAGAGGGATGTGAAGTATGTCTAAGAAATGTGGTTAATGTGAATAGCGCATTTATAAAGGTTAAAATTATCTCTAACGAAGTTTTTACAATAACAACCGCTCAACGTATTCACATTTGACAAATTGATGTAAAGTGCCTGGCTCAAAGGCGGCACAGATTTGTTACGAATTTCTGCGACGGTCGGTTGTGTTCTCGGCTGCGGCCCGTTATTTTTATACCCTGTCCCCAATTGTTTGTATCTGCCCCAAAAGTTGCGATTTATTCAATAAATGTTATTCTAACTGGTTTTTCTGTATAATTCCTGCATTTTATTTAGTCAGGTAGTGTAGATCTCAGTTTTACGTACTTTCTCTAGGCTTAGTGAGCGACGTAGGCCCTACCTTCTAGTCAGGGGACTCACACTTCGGTCTCGGACCTAGGTAATCTACCTGAAGCCACAAGGCAGAACACTAAAAACTTAACATATATATATATATATATATATATATATATATATATATATATATATATATATATATATATATATATATATATATATATATATATATATATATATATATATATATATATATATATATATATATATATATATATATATATATATATATATATATATATATATATATATATATATATATATAATTTTGGGGGGTGGGAGGGGCGTTTATAAGCAGGACACAATAATAGCGCAAATAGCGGGGTGGGAAGGGGGTAAAATCCTGTGTCCTTTACGCGCTTACACGCGACATCTACCCTTTCGGCGGCAACAAAAACAGCACTATTCTAACAGGATGTGAAATATACATGATTAAGACAAATACAAAACATTTTGCGACAAATTTTTCGTTAAGTTTTTAAAAGTTGAGTACTCCAAACCATTAAATTATATGTACATAGGGCCTAATCCTTTACTGGATTAAAGGGTTCGCTTAATTATAATCGGACTAAACGGTTTAAAAATTAAGCATAAAAATGCCATTCCAAAATCTCCGGATTAAACGGTCTTAACTTCTTGCGCGCTGCTTCATAATTGGACTAAACGGACTTAACTATACACGCTAATGTTAAGCATGCAGGTTAAGTCAGTTTAATCCATAGGTAGATTTGGAATGGGGTCAGACTAACATTTTGCAGCAGACTTATTTTAACTCGCTTAGTCAGTTTAGACCGATTTGTCATTCCAAAACCTCGGACTAAAATAAGTCCAGTCCGTTTAATCTGGTAAAGGAATAGGCCCATAGTTCAGCCCCACAGGGATGGACGTAAGACAGATGCTTTGCTTTCTCGCTCCACCCCCACCTGCACTCAATATGGTATATACTCGGCGACTGAGGCTGCTGCTAGAAAATATGACGTCTGATCTGTTAACGGCCACCAACTTTTGTAGGTTTTGTTGAATAAGTTGTGTTTTTTTTGCTATGTGGCTCAACATTTCAAACGAATAATGACATAAAGTCTGACCAAAATACTGGATCCTGGGACAAACAAAAACACGTGATTTTTTTGCGAAGAGAATGAAATGCAAACACTAAGGGTGGATTTCACCACGGTGGTTTTTAAAAATCATGGTTTTACGTCTACACGTCACGTTTGATTCGTTACGAATTTCGTAAATTTTCTTAAACCATGGTTTTTGCTCAGTTAAAATTTTCGTAGAACAAAAACCTGCTATGCTGCAGGTTTGAAATTTCAGCTTAGCAAAAACCATGGTTTTAAATAATCTACGAAATTAGTAACGAATCGGGCGGTATTTCATAATGAAATTATGTGCAAATCGTATGAAAACGTAAGTAAAACCAAGGTTTTTAAAAACCACTGCGGTGAAATCCACCCTAAAAGTACAGCGAGTAGTCACAGAAGACGACACGCCACCTGTTTTGTGTCTCAGGTTTCAATTTCTGGTCAGACTTTACACAGTTTCTTAAGGTGGTGCTTGCGTTTTTGAGGTTTTTGTGATTTGTATGTAAAATTTGCACCCACAGAACTCGAGTTAAAAATTAAAACTAGTGATTTTGTGTCGCAGTAATGTAAAGGTCAAACTCCCCAGCATGTCTCTTACTTTTCAAATTTTTACCTGTGGACATTTTAGATGACATTAATCCCTACAGCATTTTCAGTGCATTTGTTTTTCCTGATGTGCCACAGCACAACAGGTCTTTATTGATTTTGGAGATTAACACATGGCTTACACTGAATTCTATTGTCAGTACGTTCGTTTAGTTTACATTTTTTAAGAAATGGTTGTGCGTCACATTCGCAGTAACAGTAACATTCTTGCACAGTCTTAGTGTGTGTTTGTTTTACACTATGTATCAGTTTTTAGTGGCGGGCGTCACATAACGTCACGAAGGTAACCGCACATCAACAACACTGAACACAGTTTGTTTGTACTAATTAGATCAATATCGCAATGACTTGAATATAACAATAGTCATTTTTTGTTACTACCCGCTGTTGCCGTTTGGTGTGGTTAGGGCAATCTTACCTTCTTAACCAGGCATCCTGGGCAGAGTCCAACTATGTGTATGGGGTTGGTTACCCAAGAACATCATAGATTGGAGTACATTTGTGAAAATTTTGAAATTTTGTACAAATATACAGTTTTAGTCAATAGTCATTTAAACATATGAACATTTAAACAATAGTCATTACCTATTTGACTGTTAAAAAATTACTTTTAATTTTACAATTTTTTTGCCTCAACAATATCCTCAACTGGGCTGTGTTAAATAAACTTTAGTGACGCATAGGTCGTTGATTGACCTTCAATCAAAACGACTGCCTGAAAAGTGAACCGGTGACAGTTTTTTCATTTTGAGAAGCCTGAGTCATTTTCATACTATGTAGCTGTTGGCAGCTGGCACTAGCACTAAGAATGGTAATGTTGAAACAATTTTCCCGCTGCACAACAGGTTTTAACTGACTTTTAGTTTACTTGGAAATTCAGACTTGATACTTACTGAAGGTTTTGCCGCAGACTGGGCTTGTTAAGCTATTTTCTCATTAAATGGAATATTTATTAAAAAAGTAAGGAAAATGCCTATGCCTTGTCTGGGTATTTTAAACAGGTCAAAAACCTTACCAACTTTCAGCTCTAGCAGGTAATCGTATGATTCAAATGTGATGAAACCAATTGCGTACGCAGGTCGTACATTGAATAAGGCAGAACGACGCTATCCTCCAGTCGAACGAGAAGCTTTAGCTTGAGTGCACTTTGTGAACTATTTCAGACCTTATTTGTATCTCCATAATTTTACAGTAGTAACCGACTGTCAGCCCCTGAAGTGGTTAATGTCTATTAAAAATCCGTCAGCTAGATTAAGTAGGTGGGGATTAGCCCTACAAGAGTGTGCTAATTTTATGTCAATCCAACACAGACCTGGTAAAAATAATGCAATCGCAGATGCATTGTCTCGCATATGTCTTTCAGTGAACCAATGTCGCTAGCAGAAGTAGCTACTAAACAACAATCAGACTCGTCCTTAGCTAAAATTATAAGTGCCTTGTCACAAAACCAAACTGCTAACGATTTAACGAAACAGGCTAGCAACGAATTGTACAAATTGGTCAAAAACATCCTTTACTATAGTGACAATAAACACTCCTCTAGGCGCTCCTTACTTTTAGTCATACCAGAATGCACGCGTAATGAAATTATGTATGCAAATCATGGTTGTCCGTTTTCTGGCCACCTAGGATTTGGAAAAACTTACCAAAGATTCAAATCCAGGTTTTTGTGGCCCAAAATGCGATCAGATGTAAAAGTATACGTAAATGCATGTGTTGACTACGCAAACCGGAAAGACCCTCCAAAAAAATCAAGAATACCTATGATCTCTATACCGGTTGAGGGCCCATTTCACAGAGTATGCGTAGATATATTAGGCCCTCTTCCACCAACCATTAACGGCAATATTTATATTGTAGTGTTTATTGATGCTTTTACCAAATGGCCTGAGGTTTTTGCGATAACAGATTGTAAAGCTCAAACTATTGCTAAATAGTTTGTGGAACGTATTGTGTGTACATTCGACGCTCCGCGAGAGCTTTTATCGCACCGAAGTGCTAATTTTCTTTCTGAGCTGATTATGTCAATATGTCAGCTGTGGAAAACAAAAAAGATTAATACCACATCATACGCTCCACAAACTAATGGTATTGTCGAAAGGTATAATCATACGTTACTAGATATGCTTTCCATGTATACGTCGAGTAAACAGAATGATTTTGATGAGCATATACCGTACTGCTGTTTTGCGTACAGAACCAGTACGCGCGAAACAACTGCAGAATTACCGTAATTTTTACTTTTTGGCCGTGACCCGATCCTACCATTAGGCACTGTATTGTTGACACCCGAATCAAATATGACAAAATATGACGAAACTGACGACTACAGACGTGATGTCGCACTTTAGCTGGTCCGTAGCTAGAAACTGCACAGAAAAAGCTCAAGCCAAACAAAAATTCTACTATGATAAGACCACCAAACCTCACGCATATTCTATAGGTGATCGTGTGTATGTATACACACCAGTTGTACCTAAGTCAGACGGAAAAGAAAAAACAAATGAAAAGACGAAACTTACCCTTAAATTAGCAAAATTGTGGTACGGCTCGTGCAGATTTCTAGATATTTCATTTCCTAGTGTTAAATTACAGGCTAAACATAACCCTGGCAAAGAATGTCAATGGATCCATATGCATCGAATCAAATTGTGTTACGGTCCACATACGCCAAACATGACGGGTCCATTTTTGGAGACTTCAACGATTTCAACTTCTGTATCTACAGACCTCACTACCTTACCAGACCGCACGGACAAGACTAGAAACCCAAACAACCAGAACTTATCAGACAAAAACAATGCCGTTATCAATTACGTTCGCATACTGTACCTATAGTAGCAACAGATAGTAGTGAATAATATCCGTCCCATTGTTAGCGGTTCTAGCAATACTTTGCCTGTGATCATGTTGTTATGATATTAGAATTGTGACACTGGTATTATGTCAAACGCCAGATCAGGTGTCAGCTAAACAAAAGGCGCACCTGCGAATAAAAATACTCGTGATATTGGTGTATAGCGATAGTACTTGTACATAAGAGGTTCCACGTACTCACTTGTGTTAGTTTATTTTTACTTGTATTTCAAAACGTTGGTCGAAGTTCATGGTCAACATCATCAGAGCCTCAGGACCAGATTTCACAATCAGAAGCAAGATTCAAATCGTCAGCAGAAACTAACGTAAATGCATCCGGTGGCTTCAGCGCCAACGAAATGCGTAGGGATCCTCCACCTCAACAAAATAAGGGGCACGTTTTTCCCACCATGCCTGTTCTTTCGATGCAGGTCACTTCAAACAAAATTTATGTAGTTAGTGACGAACACGACATCCTTTCACCATTCAACACGCAGTTTGAACTCACAGTCGGAGGAAAAACAGTGTCCAGTCTCATGCAAGGCGTAGGTGTACAAAAATGGGAATGGACGGATGCGCAAATTGAATGCTTGATCCTGAGTTCACGCAGAATCCACTGGATGTGACGTCGCTGCTGAGTCGTAAAGCGCTGCACTTCGAGCCCGCAGTACCAGACTGGATTGAGGTTCGCATATAATTGGGTGCTGTTGCTGTTGCAGAAGTACGAACGATACCCTGTGTTCCGCGCAGCCTTACACGCCACCAACGAAATGACAATTGCCTACTGCTACAGGCGCGATTTGTTGATGGCAAATGGGCATACACCAGCAGAAACCGTTTCACTGCCAGTTTTTTCTTGGAGAGGAAAAAACCACTACGGTTTACTCCTCATGGACCTTAGGTCCAATCCATCGGGCAATCATATTGAGAAAGGACCAGAACTGTTTGCATGGGGTACTCGCGTTATGCTGAGTATTCGTCACATACACACGATTCTTATCATTGCAGAAGCAAATGCTGCTGAATTTTTGTCGGAAGTTGAGGGAGGACTAGTCCTGGTTCGTAAAAATTTTTGCCTCCTTCACGTTCCTGAAATGGTTTATGGCCGCCGTCTGGGTGACTTTGCGCACGTCTTGATTCAAACGGGAGTTGCAGATGAAAGTACAACGCAAGAGCTGCTGCCTGTTTTCGAATGTTTTGACCATGTGTTTGGTTGGTCGGATGTGTACATAGCCGAACCAATCCCTAAAACGAGACGGAACACGGCTGGTTTTGTTCGTGTGTTTCGAGCTTTGAGCGAACAAAGACCTTTGCACAACGACTTAAATGCACAACATTTGAACCCATTTTTCAAACCAGATGGTAACTTAAACCCCGCGTACTACCTGGACAACGCTTCCGAACTGAACATCTCCGAAATCTTGCAGCTGTACGACGTGTGGTCTTTTTACATCCCGGAAAGGTGTCGACGGTATACTTCGAAGACACCTTTCGAACAAGTCATCGCGGTAACTCCTCCGGCGCTCTCGTGAATACAACGCGCATTGAAGATGCAGAGCACCAACGTAGCGGAACCGCGGCGTTCGAACGTCGACATTCAGACGACAGAGCAGATCAGACCAGATCAGACCCAAAATTTGCATGCGTTACCAGATTTTGTCGTGCCCAACGAATTCCGTCAGACTAATTCGTGTGTTGTCCAGAATAAGTATGTATTCAGAGCGGTGTCCCCAATTTTTAGGTCTCCAGCCAGACAAAATGCAATGACACAGACCGATGAAAGCCCTTCACAGACCAGCCAGACTGGCCAATCGATTCAAAATCAAAACGCGGTTGACGTTAGTCGACCGCAACAGACGCGTTTGATTCAGGAATGCCTAACAGTATCCGCTGTTTAGTCACCTATTCCTGCACTACCGAGTGTGCGGCAGTTGCTCACTGGACCTGTGGCATCTCAACACACACATCCGTTGCCTCAGCCATCCTCAACCACTTTGTACGCTACCCCGCACACTCAGACGCCCCTCAACCAGCCAATGCCCGCCTATGCTCCAACACCCGCGTTTTCCCAGGCTCTCAGCTGCCCCCAGACGCCTCCCGCGTATGGCCAGTCGCTAACAATCAACCCAAAGACTAGCCCGCGTATCGCTTGTCCCTATCTTGTCGGGCACTGCCTAGGCCACCCCGCTGGTTTCCTCTACCCCAACGTCAACCAGCCTGTGGCCACACCCCGTTTCCAGCCTAGCCCTCGCAGTACGACCCGTCTCAACAAGGGGCGGTCGGCGAATCTTTCATACCACCTCATGTGCTTTTCCCCCAACATGAGTGGCACACCTTCCAGTAAGCGTACTGTAACAATTTAGTATATATTTTGCCAGTTGCTGCTAATTTTTGCTAACAGACTGCTTAAATTCTATAGTGGTAAATGTTTTACAATAGAAAAACAGATTTCTGTAATAATTTAATTAATTGCAAATGACAAAATTAATTAAATTCGAACTTCAATCAAAGGACATAGAAATTGTAGTTCGTAACCGAGAAACGCATACAAGTGCTTTGCATTGTTGTCCATGTATTCATTACCTGACCAGTTCTTAATCATGACCTTGTTCTAAATGAATGCTTTCATTTCAGTACCGTGGAAAATATATTGGTCATTTCGAAAAAAAAACAGTCGTTTTAAACTTACCTTTTAAAAATTCAAACGAGGACGTTTGACATAAAAACCCCCGGTATGTTATGAAAGTACGTACCTAAGTCAGACTGCAATTGTCTAGCATTGTCATTGCTAATGTACGTACATGTCTACCTAGGTAATGCGGAAATTATTATTACCTAAATTTATATTTCGCAACGGCAAAATATTAAGAGCCTAGTAAAACCAGTTTTCAGTTTTTTATAATTTTGACATTTCATAAATCTTTCAAATCTACCGCATTCGGAGAAATTAGTTTTTTATGAGATTTAGATGTCTTATTATTTTATCTTTTGCAACTTTTTATAGAAGTTTTTAATGTCAATCTTCTAAATGTAACCTGTTAGCTAAACTATGTAAGCTACGGACCTTTGAGCTAAACAGACTTGAGACTTGATATTTGCCTCTAGCTCGACTTGGCCCTCATTCTGTCGCCAGACTACTATCGTATTTAGACATATAGCTGCATGTTATTGCGTTGCATATCACCTATATACTCACACCAGACCTATGATTATTAAACTATATCATATATAATTCGTGTTGAGTTTGCTTTGTACCAGGGCCTAGGTATACCCTCGTGACCCCCCTTTCCAACCGTCACACAAAGCTAAGGCGCAAATTGTGAAAAATGCTCGTATTTTGAAAATGAGTACTTTATCAGTACTTTAACCGGTTGTACTGGAAAGTAGAGACAAACGTCCAGTTTTAATGCACGGCATACTTTTAGGCAAGTATGCGTCATAGCACTGGTTGGCGTGCTAAACTCCGAGTGCAGGAGCACGAGTGCGCGAAGCGCACGAGTGCACCTGCACGAGGGTTTCACACATGCGTATCAATTACTTTTAGCACAACCACCCGTGCTATAAGTGATTTGTAAATCGATTGCAGTTGTAAATTGTAAATAGCGTGCAGTATAAGTAGACTGCACGTTGCTGCGTGCAGTACAAGTCGGGTTATTGCACTTTACTGTAACACTGAATCGAGTTACAAGACATAGTGGAACCAAATAACTTCCGGGACTTTATTATCTTATAAGTCGACGTAAGTTCTAGCTAGGATAACTTTCTTTTAAAAATATTAAAGCCTGCTACAAAGCACTGTTTTTTTAGTAATTTTTACGTTCCTGCAGGCTTGGTCTAATTTTTTATGACCGATTGAAATTTACTATTTTCGTCAAATGCGCACTATTTTTCAAACGTCATAACTGAGCGAAACTTTGTTCAAATTTTACGATCTATAGCTTAAACTGTAGATAATTATATTGCCGAGGTGTATCTTTCTTTATAATTTTAATCCACGTTTTGGCTCAAATCACACTAGTTTTTCTAAAATTGGTCCATTTAAAAACGCAGAACTTCACCAAAAAAATCAACATTTACAAAGAAGGTACACCTGCATCTACATGTTTTTTAACTTCAAGTCAAAATTCACTTTAAAGAAACAACGTGGAGGAGAGCTATCATGAAAGAAAAAAGGCTATTGCCGATCATAAAACCTGATGTAGGTTTGCCCACACAAACGACAGTGTCAAAAACATAGCGTATTTTTTATTGCAAATAACAGTAGAGAAAATTTGGAGAAGCCAAAAAGTAGCTAACGAATAATTGGTTTGAAAAATAGGGCCCAAGGTGTTCTACATGGCCAAATTTGGCCAACTTAATCAGTTGATGTATATACGTAGTTAGTTAGTTTTGTTTCGAAGAATTGTTAACTGTTCTGCCTAAATGTTGGATGATGAGAAATAAATGAATCTGAAAAGACATTAAAAATTATTTTAAAAAGTTTTGAAGGCACATCCGGGGGCACACCGTCCTGGTCTTGTGCTATTAGAAGTGGTCAAATTGGCCAGCTGACTTGGCCAACTTGGCCAACTTCAGTTGAGTTGGCCAACTTGGCTCGCTTAAAAATTGCTAACTTGACCAACTTCAGTTGGCCAACTTGGCCAACTTAAAAATGGCTAACTTGGCCAACTTAGCCAGCTTAAGTTGGTCAAATCAACTTGGCCAACTTGGCCAACTTAAGTTGGCCAACTCAACATTTTTCCAACTTAAGTTGGCCAACTCAACTTGGCAAACTCGGCCAACTTAAGTTGGCCAACTCAACTTGGCCAACTTGGCCAACTTAAGTTGGCCAAATCAACTTGGCCAACTTGAGCATCCGATACTTTCACTATTTGAAATAAAGTCAAGTTCAAATCTCGAAGTTTACATTTTAAATTTTTATTTTCATTAACTGACTAACTAACTTGAAAAAATTAACTAGAGGATTAGAACTTGACTTCATTTCGAATAGTCAAAGTATCGGATGTTCAAGTTGGCCAAGTTGGCCAACTTAAGTTGGCCAAGTTGGCCAAGTTGAGTCGGCCAACTTAAGTTGGCCAGTCGGCCAACTTAAGTTGGCCAAGTAAGTTGGCCAAGTTGGCCAAGTTGAGTTATCCAACTTAAGTTGGCTAAGTTGGTCAAGTTGAGTTGGCCAACTTAAGTTGGCCAAGTTGAGTTGGTCAACTTAAGTTGGCCAAGTTGGCCAAGTTCACTTGGCCAACTTAAATTGGCCAAGTTGGCCAAGTTGGCAAATCTGCAACAAAGTTAACAGTGTAGGACACTACACTTGGGCCAAAAATACATGTGTTTTTGTCAATGTCGCTCAACGTAATTTGGAATTTTTGTTTTGAAAGGTTTGCCTACACAAACGACTTTTTAAAAAATTGCAGTCACCTAGTGGCTGCGTAAAACCGTTATCAAAAGTAGCAAAAGCCATATACAATTTTTCGGAAAATCGACTTGAAGATTTTGCCATACTGAAATTAAGGTCAAAAAATAAGTTCAACAAAACTACACGTTTTATATAGCCTTATTGCAAGCCACAGGTTCTTAGTTCAAGCCTGCACTTTCTTGTTATAGTAATAATACATTTTTGTCAAAAGTAAAGAGCCCACGTATTTCATTCATATCACCCGTGGGTGTAAAGCTATAAATTAGAAAGCATTTTTATTCAAAACAAAAGGGTCCTACAACACTATGGCCATAAGATTGACACTAACTATGAATAGAAATAGACAAAATTTAGGTAGTAAATGCTGAACAATACTCTGAAGACAGGTTCAAGACGTCACAAATATTTAGACCACACACTCACTTTTTCGGAACTGTTCTGTATATAAATGAACATTTCTTATTCGTAGTCAGTGGATTGAATTGAATTAGTAGTCCGAATTGATCGATAATGAGGTTGTTCAATACCTACGTAAACTATATTCAGCATACGCTATTTTTTCTATGTGTAGGCACAACTAGCATTCACATGTCTGGGCTTGCACTTGGAAACTAGGGCTTGCACCAAGAAGCTACAGCTTGCAATACGAACCTTGGGTCAGTTGACAGGAGCAGTGGGCTTGCACCCGGAAACTTTACTTGCACTAAGAACCCGTCTGGCTTGCACTAAGAAACACAGCGTATCATTAACCACATTTCATCCTATAAGAGCACTACCAGAGCAGGTTGTATTACGCGGGCACATGCTGTTGATATTAGGGTTGTTTTGATGTGGCTTTTTTCAATTGATTTGATTTGATTTGATGTGGGGGTTGTAAAATTAGTTTTGATTTGATGCAGTCTTCCTGAAAAGCACTTGATTTGATTTGTTGTGAGAACCTAAAGTTTCAATTTATATGTGACAAAAATTTTAGTTTTTCAGTTTTGATGCATTTTGATGCAACTTTGATGCAGCTTTGATGCGATATTAAATTACTGTGTTATACCAAAATTAATGTATTTACAAATTCGCACTATATAGAACATTAGCACGGCAAGGAACTGCTAAGCACCACTTAGTGTTTGTAACCGGCCGAAATCCCCTACATAGTACATATAGTCGCCTGCCGGCTAAAAACACCAGCCGGCCGGTCACATTGACTAAATTGGGCAGGCATAAAAGCGTGACAGTCTAAATTAGGCTGAAATGACACTCTGGATTTGAATGAATTTGGTTTTTCCAAAATTTCTGACAAGCCGAAAAAACCCTGACACCATTTTGACAATATTAGACTGTTGCTAAGTTGAGTACGATTAGTGGTGAACGTTACTCGATGAACCTGACAAACTTTAGTCCTGTTTTATTTATTTCTGGCCTTCTGGGCCCGTATTTTTAAAATACCTGCAACTAAAATTAGGCGAACTGTATACCCACAGGAAAAGTTAAGGTAAACTCGTATTCTCAGACAGTGACTAAAGCTAACGTGCCAGCTGAACCTTCAAGATTCAGGTGAAAACAGTTCTTTTAACTTGTTTTGGAGCTAAAGATAATGTGTTATAGTTTTTTTTTTAATTTCAGCAGTACCTGACACTAGCTGTATTTCCGACTTTAACTTTACCTTTGCCCATAGAATTGACTTTACTTAACTATACCAGTGGGTAAAATTAGCCTGCAGGGTATCTTTACCTGCAGGTAATTTTGAGAATACGGCTACTGGTGACCTGATAAAGAGCTAGTAATAAATGTCAGACAAACACTACACAATAACAATAAAAATTAACCCTTAAATTAAAAAAATATTAAAAATTGTGTGTAAATTAAAGTTTAATAATTCAAAAAGAGCTAGTCAAGTGGCTACAACGGGTTTCGAGTTTTGACCGGTAAGGGGTCCCTTTATTCTGGGCAGATAATTCTTCATTCTAGGCAAAGGATCCTTTATTTGTGTTCAGGGACCCAAATTAGCCTAGAAACATGAAAACTCAATTTCGAAAATGTGACCCCTAAGAACCCCACTGCGGGGCTGAGGGGGTTTCTATGGGCGTCCACGACGGTCCTAGGCAATAGTTGACCCCCGATTCGTGTTCAGGGACCCAAAGTCCCAAATACCCTCTAGAGACATGTTTTTGTTTGAACTTCTGACAAATCATTTTTGAAGTTCACGAGGGTCCCCCCTCCTTGGCTTTTAAAAACCGCACTTTTTGAAAGTCACGTGACCCGGCTCCCCGTGGGGTCAAGGGGTCGCCAATGTAAGGGGCACAATCACTCAAGGGGGAACCTTCTGCCAAATTTTATTCCTGTTCATGAAGTATATATCACCTCAAAAAAGTTTCTTACAAACAAACGACCACATGGAAACTATGTTATTAACGGACATGAAAGATACATACAATGGATTGCCTTTGTTTTGCAACTGGTCGGCAACCCAACAACACCGTACGTAACTGAGGTCTGTTTGGCAAGCCGACATGGATATGGGTGTGAGAGCGTGCGGCTGCTGTCTGGAGCTCACGCTGCATCAGAACTGCATCAGAACTGCATCAAAAATAACCATTTTGGATAGTTTTGATTTGATTTGATGTTCAGCAGAGAAAAAACCAATTGATTTGATTTGATTTGATTTGATGCGAAGGCTGGAAAATTAGTTTTGATTTGATGCACCACGTTTTCAAAAGCAAATGATTTGATTTGATGTGCTGCATCAAAAATCAAAACCGCATCAAAACTAATTTTGATTTGATGCAGTTTCCACATCAAAACAACCCTAATATGTAGCCGATCTGCGGTGGGGGGTGCGTGGAGCGGACCTTTCTGGAGGAGGGGAAGCGGGGTCTGGTTGGGGGGGGAGCAATTCTCCCAATCCCCTTCACGCCCGTGTGTGCAGCACACGGCACAGCACAGCACTGATAGACTCGAACTTTTATTTGCAATAACTGTGGGGTTAGGGGGTTACCAATGTGGGGGGAACAGTCACGCAGGTTGGGGAACCTTCTGCCAAAGTTTGGTTTATATCCATTCAAAGAAATAGTTTACTAACAAACGACCACATGGAAACTAATAACGACATGACAGATAGGGTTGCCACTGCTTCGCAATTGGTCGGCAACCCAACAACACCGCTTATTACTGTGCTTTATCTAACAAACCAACATGTATATGGGTTTGAAAGCTTGCGCCTGCTCTCTGGAGCTCACGCTGCATCAGAACTGCATCTCAAATGCATCAAAACTAACCATTTTGGATAGGTTTGATTTGATTTCATGTTCAGCAGGTAAAAATCCAATTGATTTGATTTGATGCAAAGGCTGGAAAATTAGTTTTGATTTGATGCGCCACATTTTCAAAAGCAATTGATTTGATTTGATGTGCTGCATCAAAAATCAAAACCACATCAAAAGTAGTTTTGATTTGATGCAGTTTCCACATCAAAACAACCCTAGTTGATATGCTTCTAGTGTCAACATAGGCCAAGTGAGGTGTTCATTATGGCTGAGTTAACTAAAACTCGAGCTAATTGTAAAATAATAAGTGTTCGGTAAAGTTCAATTTTTCCCTATTATATGTATCATAATACATACGTAAAGTTGCGCAATCGTCATAGCAGTAGTCCCAGCTATCGGTTGCGTTGTTTTTTGTCTCCATAAAGCACCAGGGTCCGCCCCGTTTCATAGTTGGTGGATCAAGGCACTGCTTGTGGTCGTAGTCCTTCTTGCTGAACCCATGGTTTACCCAGTTGTCGCAGGGATGTTTTCGACGGGTAGTCTCTTTCGGCATTTTACCAACATTTTCCATGTATTGTTCACATTTGGTCAGGTTGTAATAGAAGCATCTTGACTGTTTTTGGTAACACTCTGCAAAATTTTATACACTGTCAAAGAAAGGGAGGCGGGATTCTTATTAAGCCCGGTTCATACTCGTCCTTGTCCTTGTCCCTATCGTTTTGTCCTTAAGCGATTCCAAGAAAACTGCCTGGCCAAATAAGCCAGCTTTTCACATGAATAAACTATGGCTCACTTGCAAATCGTATGCAAAAAATTAGCCAGAACGCTTGTGTCAATTATTCACAGTAGCTGACCAAAATTTGTCCTTGTCCCTGTCCCTGTGTCCTTAAGGACAAGTATGAACCGGGCTTAAGTAATCTAAGGAATGTATTCTAAAGTCGGGTTCATATGTACTTGTCCTTGTTCTTGTCCCTATCATTCTGTCCTTAAGCAATTCCAAGAAAAATGTTTGGCTAAAAAACTCAACTTTTCGCACGAATAAAAATGGGGTGAATTTCAGACCGTACACAAAAACAAACCGAAAAGCCTGTTGTCATTTCTTCACTGCAGCTGATCAAAAATTGCCTTGTCCCTGTCTCTGTGATTTTAAGGACAAGTATGAACTGGGCTTAAGGGGACTATCTTATTTAGTTTCTATTAGTTTTTTTGGAATACTAAATTTCAGTAGTACTATGCTCAGTTTAATTCAGTTCGTCAAAGAAGCAAAATCTAATTAAGAAAATTAAATCTATGAAATTTATTGAAATTAAATGAAATTTTTCTATGAAATATATGATATTAAATCTGGCTTCGTTTCTACTTTCGAAATCTGAGAATTTTTTTACAATATTTCACGTTATAGTGCAGTAGTCGTTGCTATGCTTAACGCGACGAGCTACTGTTTACGTTATCTGTAAATTTAAAACTCAAGTATTGTTTTTTCAGCCTTCAATCAAAATTTAGCCTATTTTCGACAATATTTTGTTAACGTCAACGAAAGGTAATGATTACGTACGAGCCTTAAAAATTGTAAATGAACGTATTAGAAGCAAAAATTTAGGTTTGGAATGCTTTGAAACTTTTTTCAAATGTGGGTTCATCATCTGCCTTCCATTCAACTTGGGTGTACAAAGAAAGAAAGAAAGAAAGACAGAATTTATTGGTCATAAAACAAGTCAACTACAATACAAATATAATAATTACAATAAAGGCTCAAGTCGACCTAGGATCAAGCAAAAAATATTAAGTTTTATTTTGGATAACACTCGACAGAAATAAAAAATATAAAACGGAGTGGCCGCTGTTAGCTAATAATCTGTCTTAGAGATTTACAAAATACAGATGACCAAAAAAGAACGAATCTAACAAGTTTGAAATTACCGTGTAATCTGTGAATGTATGCGTCTGGGCCTTCAGTCGTCGTGGCTGCAGGTTGTGTGAGTACGCTGTTGACACAAGTGAACACAAGTATTATTGAACCAAGAACGCAAGTAGGTTTGGGGGTCATCTCATTAGTTACTGTAACTTAACAAATTATCTCATGATTTTGACCACTAGTCAGTAGATAAAAGTTCCAGGTTAGAATGGTGTGATATGTTAGTAACAAGAGTTACTCAGGCTGACTACTTAATGTTGGCCGCAGCTTAAGTTATATACAAGGCTCATCACATAAATGTATAAATTCAAAATTATGCAACTAAGCCTAGGCCTCAGCGTAACGCGAGCGTTAGTTTGATAGTAACCCTGGGACTCAGCCTAAGCGTCCGAAGCCTAAATCCGAGTCTAATCTCTAATTAGAGCATTTTGTACTATGTAGATTACATTTGTAGTTATGGATTAGTTTGAATCAGAGTAGTCATGAATGAAAACTTGAAAACTTCCTCCGATGCAGTATGAAAGTTATGAATACCTAAAATGGCTAAAAAATACAAAATTTGCTTGTAAAAATAGTAGTATAGTCCGCAGCTCATTACTTCAGACTCAATCGTTAGCCTATTATCTTGTTTTTTAAGCCCGGCTCATACTTGTCCTCGAGAACACACGGACTGAGACAAGGACAATTTCTGTCAGTTCTTATGCTACTCTGATTGACTCGTTTCGTTTAACTTTTTGCCCACCTACTAACTGGAGATCGCAACTTTTTTGGCTTATTTGAATATTTAGCTCTATTGAGACTGCTCAAGAAAAATAGATGTGTACAAGGAGGATAAGGACGAGTGTAAACCGGGCTTTACATTTTTAGAACGTTTAAGTTCAAGTTTTATTTGATTAAGTTTATGTGTAAGTTTAAACGTTAATTTTAAATAAGTTTAAGTATAAAGTTTGAGGGCACTTTTTTAGTTTAAGTTTAAGTGTACTTTTACGCGGCGCCTTCAGAGGCCGCGTATATACTATATTCAGATTTTCAGAGTCCTACCTTATTCTGGGTAGGCCGAATTTTTAGTGTTAATTAACACTAGAAGGGTAGGTACCTCTCAGCTCTGTCGCATCTCATGCAACTTGGCGGAACTGTCATGCTTTGAAAATGCCGCAGAATACAAAACATCGGGGCGTAGAATACGGGGCGGAATCAAACCACCAACATTCTGATCATTGATCAGAGGTGTGAATATGTGGTTCCCAATCGCTACCCACTACCTAACATTAAGGATATTTTGCTTAAGACACAGGGTGCTAATATTTTCACAAAACTTGACTTGAAAAAAGCATATTACACTATTGCTATATCTCCAGAAAGTCGGCATTTGACAGCTACAATAACGGAAGAAGGCGTTTTCCAATACGCCAGGTTACCTATGGGTCTAAAAGACTCTGCTGCTGTATTTCAACAGTGTGTTGCAAAAACTTTAAAGGGTTTAGAAGGTTGTATCGCCTACATGGACGATATTTTGGTCATGGGAAGCACTCGCAAAGACCACGACCGTAATCTGCATGCAGTGTTGTCCGCACTTGACAGCAAAAATTTCAGACTGAACGTTGCTAAGTGCATGTACGCTCAAACAGAGGTACCGTTTCTGGGCTATATCCTCAGCATTAATGGCGTTAGGCCAAACTCCGACCGCGTTAAGGCCATCAAAGACGCCCCTCCCCCGAATAACCTGAAAACAGCCCAAAGATTTTTAGGTCTACTCAATTATCATCAAGAATTCATCCCGGGACTGGCAACTATTGCTGAACCAATTAGAAATTTTACCCGCAAAGGCGTGCCTTTTCACTGGACGAAGGATTGCGAGAAGGCGTTTGAAGCGTTAAAATGTGCGCTGGCTGCTCAAGTTTTGCTAGCAGTGTTTGATCCAGCCGCACCAACTTTTGTCACTACAGACGCTTCTGAGGTCGGTCTTGGAGCTGTCCTCACTCAAGTTCAGAATAACAAAGAAGTTCCTATTGCCTACGCCTCCCGGACTCTCCAAAGACCAGAAAGAAACTATGCTGCAAATGAACTTGAAGCATTGGCCGCGGTTTGGGCTTGTGAACACTGGAAAAAGCTTCTTCTTGGGCGGTCGTTTACACTTCGAACTGATCATTCCGCTTTGGAGGCCTTGCTACAGCGCTTTGGTACAAATCGTCGATCTTCCAAGTTTCATCGATGGTACGACCGATTGTCTGCCTACGATTACGTGGTAGAACACCAAAAAGGCGTCAACAATGTAGTAGCTGATGCCTTATCCAGGCTACCTCTACACTCCGAAGAGCCAAACGAAATTACCGTTTCGCTGATGACTAATGTCATAGAAAAGACCGGCATAAATATTCAAGATTTGGTAAAAGAAACTTTAAACGACCCCGACTTGAAACAAGCATCTGAGTACATTACTGGCCCAAACGATCCGACATGAGCGCAGACCTCCGCGCATACTACGATATTCGGCAAGACATGATACTCACACCAAGCAATTTATGGGTAAGAGGTGACAACAGCATAATCCTACCCAAAACAAGGCGTCAACATGTGTTAGAAATGGCGCACCAAGGACACCCAGGAATAGCAAGAATGAAACGAAAGCTGAGAGACGTCTACTGGTGGCCTAAGTTCAACGAAGAGGTGGAAAATTTTGTCCGCAGATGCCACGCATGTCAACAAAGTGACAAGTCCTGCCCTACATGTCCCTACGTCATCTTGGCCCGCCCCTTCTCGTCAATGGCAGCGGCTCGGCATCGATATTACAGGGCCTTTTTCGTGTGCCCCTGATAGTCAGAAATACGTAGGCGTACTAATCGATCATTATTCCGGGTTTCCAGAGTATGGGCTTTTCGGTAAAATTACGACTGAAGTCATGGTAGACTGGCTACTGGACGTATTTGCTCGGTACGGGTATCCAGACAGTCTCCTATCGGACAACGGGCCACAGTTTGTCAGTGAGCATTTCAAAAAGTATCTAGCATCCAAAGGCATCCAACACCTGCGAAGCCCCGTATACAGCCCACAGACAAATGGAAAAGTTGGGGTCTTTAATCGGTACCTGAAATTTGGGGCTCAGACATTGTCACAGGGAATCACCTGGAAAACACATATCCGGCAGTTAGTCCATTCTTATCGGGCTACCGCCCAAGAGGGGGGAAGACCTAGCCCGGCTCAACTCCTCCATGGCTGGAGCATGCGACATGACTTTGCCCCAGCCGCGGAGTATGAAAAAAGATACAATCAAATCTCGAGACCAACCGTAGGAACTAAAAAAGAACTGAGAAAGCCCATCGTTGGAAATCGAGGCCCGTACCAAGCAGGCGATTACGTGCTCGCACGCAGGCCAATAGCCCACATCCTCAAGAGCCAGTCCCCTTGGTCTAGACCTTTGAAAGTAAAGAAAGCTCTTGGATTTGCTACGTATTTACTGTCCGACAACCAGGTGTGGAGCTCGCGCAAGTTGCGCCGGTACTTCAGGGACTGTCGATCCGCTTCGCCTTTTGAAGATCCAGGTGATCCCACAAAGTCGACCCCCCGACGCTCTCAGCGGGTGCGCAGACCCACACAACGTTATTCTCCGTCGGAACAGCCCCACGGTTACGCTTCCCGTGGGGGGAAATGATGATGTGTCTGTGAAGCATGTGTCTGTGTACTTATTACTCGCTGTATCATAGATATATAATGTGAGATACGATCTACTATTAGCTGATAGATATGTTACGATTGATACAACTTGTAGTTGTTGTGTGACCAGTAAAGACTCCACAACAAGAGGCTCTGTAGATGCACGCAGCACTACCAACTGAGCCAATCGGGCTAACATATGTC
>JASANF010006796.1:0-13936 GCA_030248245.1 Trissonchulus sp. WLG1_4
TGACCGCGTATGTTTTTGCACAATTCCAATTAGCACTTTCTTCTTAGCCAGACCTTGCTTGCAGCCAGACTAGCGCTACTGCTGTACGTGATTGACATATTTGTGTTAGGCCGGGTTCACACTGGCACTTGCACAAGCACAAGCAAGCACGAGCACAAGCACAGGCACAAGCACAAGCACAGCCGGTTCACACTGCAGAAAATTCTGCACAAGCACAGCCGGTTCACACTGCAGAAAATTCTGCACAAGCACAAGCACAACGCTTGTTCAAAATTTTATCTTTTGCACAAGCACAGCCAATCTGCGGAGAGATTTTGCAGCATTCAGTTTGGGTGCAGGTTTTTCTTTCTTTTAGTTTCGTTTAATCTTTAAATTCGAATTGCGTTTTAGCATTACTTTTCCCTTCTTTCCAGTTTATTTTTCTTCTTCCATAATTTATTACGAGAAAGTTTCAAAACTGTGAACTTTTTTGCCCAAAATTTCAGAACAAAAACTAAACTTCTGAACAGAAAAGACGTTACATTGGCGGGCTTAAATTTGATTGGCTGGGCTTGTGCTTGTGCAAGTTTCAGTGTGACGTCTACGCGTTGTGCTTGTGCTTGTGCAAGTGCCAGTGTGAATCCGGCATTATGTTAAATGAGATATATAAATGAATGCTTTATTAATTTCACGCCATTATACCGGAATTTGTCCCTTTTAGGGACCCACTTGTTTTTCAAATTTGTCGAACCACTTTTATAAATATTGCTATAGATTTTCAAATATGTTGCCAATTGCCTTGAAACTCAGTGATTGACAAGTAGTCACGTGCATTCATCAGCCAATTCAATTTTAGGTCGAACGCTACACCCAAACAGATAATCCAATCAAAAGAAGTCGAAAGTGTTCCTATTAGGATAGGAAACTGTTGGTATTTGGGCGCTTTCCCCTACATGATGTGACACGGGGCCATGGGGGTCATTGTTTTAACTCGGCTACACCCTACACGATAAAATCTGCTGCCCACCCAGTAAAAATTTCAGAGGGTATTTTTTGGCAAATCTCAATTTTACAGAGAGTTTTACACGCGGCCCCCTCAGGGGACGCGTATATTCAGGTTCTCTTGCTCCCATCGCTCCCCCTTGATCGACAACTTAATTTTCGACTGTTGCGGTTTTAAAATATATTTATTACCGTTGCGTGGCAACTTCTCGCTGATGTTTTAACACTTTGCTTTTTGTCAACTGACTTTTATAGAACCTGCATACATTAGTCGAAGTTAACTTCGACGTTACTGTGGTCTCATGGTGTAATGGTTAGCACTCCGGACTCTGAATCCAGCGATCCAAGTTCAAATCTTGGTGAGAACTTACAATTTTTAAAAGCATATTAAATAATTATTGAATTTTTTTAAAAATCTGAAAATTTTTTGAGTTTTTGACTTTCAACTGAGTTTGCAATTTAATAATTATACGCTGTTTTTGAGAGACTGGAGCTACTCAGAAGTAAGTGTATGCAGAAATCGGGATTTACATATCATTTTATCCGCAACTAATGGCCGCGTTAACATTCCTCTGGAATATTGACACTAGAACTCAGGCCTCACACTGTACCGTTCCTTACTCAACAGAAGAACTTGTTTACTTTATTCTCCACTCTCCACGTCTAAGTGTTGTCCTCAGTGACACCCTGATTATTAAACACAGGGATTAAGGCGTTGCTTGGGATTAGCGTTAAGTAGGGAGTGTGTACTTAACACTCATCCCAAACAACGCCCCAATCCCTTTGTTAATCCCTTAATCCCTACTAAGGAGTGCCTCACTTAATCACTAATGCACTGTGCAGACAAGGTCTCGTTAAACAAAACATCTTTTAGAATCCTTTATCGTTCAATTACATGAACCCATTAACATGGATTAGCCTGAGCTAAGATCGTGTCTTGAACATTCTATAATTTAGATCTCTGGACTGTCGTACAGCTATGGGGCGACTAAGGGTCCTTTAATAAAGCTGCATGACTATTATAATTATCAATAATAATAAAACCGTATGGCTATCCCAATTTTCAATTAAATTATCAAGTAATCCAATTTATCAATAATCATGCCAGTATTACATAAGCCTGTGTTGTAGCGATATTTTTTTGTAATTTTGAAGGCTTAGGGTCGATTCATATTTACAGCCGTATCCCGTATGGCCGTTTAGCCGGCAAAATTATGAAATAATCGCGCCACAACCTGATCTTTTACCCTACTAGTGGCGTGCTCATTTCGCAATTTTGGCGGCTAACGGACATACGGCTGTATATAAGCATGAATCGCACCTAGAGACCTTTGGACATAAAAACTATATTATGCAATTCAGCTGTCAGCAATCCTTCGATTGGTCAAGTTTTGTTCACCTACTAAAAAACACAGCAGTGATTCTATCTAACCTTGCCTTGCTTGCCCAAAGACCTTTACTACGTGTTACCATTCCGAGTGTTATTACGTCTAACTTTAACAATACTGTAAGACACTGTTTACGAATTCTTACTTGTTTAAACGCTTTCCGCAAATTATCGGCAGTGTCGAACACCTCCTATGTTTAGCCCCTAGCATGTCCCCCCCCTTTATTTCAAAATATGTGTGCCAATAGTCCCAAGCTTACGACCACACTTTGTATAGTATCAACATTTACTATACAAAAACAAGGTTTACAACATCCGAATAAGTCCCTGATTGGGTCACGTGACTTTGACACACAAACCCAATTCGTGCTCGGGTGGTTTCCATCTCATTGCTTTGAGGCATCAGCATTTTGTATAATGCAGGAGGAACTTCTCGTTATGTACTGTTTATTTATGCTACAATGACATACAACGCATACACATACATTGATAACAAAATAATAAACTACAAAAAATGAGAAACAGCAAGAGTACACAATAAAGTTCAAGGTGGCCAAGAGCACTGTGAAGTTCATCACTTGACTTGGGGTCTTATCCAAAATTGGATTTAACGGATTAGATTTAAATTAATTTTGCTAATAGTGCACCACAAAATAATAGCCAGTTGAAATTTTGTCCCACATGGCTCACAAACAGCTTCTCGGTGTGTGCCAAGTTTCAATAAATTACGTTTCACTGACGCTGAGTTATTGACGAAATAAAGTTAAATCTAATCCGATAAATCCAATTTCGGATAAGACCCTTTGTCAGCGTCACAACTTTAATGTACCCTTAGTATTTCGGGCAGGACTGCGTGGGGTGTGTTTACTCAGTCCACCTGTGCGTGCAGTTGGGATTGGTGCACACGTAGTACAGTCGCATTTCTTCCTGAAACACACAACACTCACTCAGAGCACACACTGAAAATATAAAGTATATAAGATACTTGGGTTTATTTCAAAACGATTCATACGAAACCTACTCCTGTATTTCAATACTACTATATAATCTCACTCCAGGACAAAAGTGAAACTGGTGGTGTCAGTCTATAGAACAGTTTAGGACAATTCGCGCACACTAAACGCGTGTTCCGTGTGTTATTAGCCCGTTCAAACGGCAACAGCCAAAAAAGCACGTCATGCATACGCTTATAACAAAGCACTCTGAAGCCCGGTTCATGCCTGTCCTTAAGGCCACAAGGACAGGAATAAGGTCAAATTTCGGTTGACTGCTGTAGATAATTATTGGGACACTTGTCTCAACTAAGTTGAGCCAAAGCTAAGCTGAGTAAAAGTTGCCCCCGCTTTATTTATGCGAAAAATCATCAGCTAATGGGTTGGGAACATACGTGGGCAGCTACCGAATTCTGGGGGGGGGGGGGGTGCGGAGCAACTTTTGCGGCCATTTTTGCTTCGTGAGCCACCAATTTCGCTTCGTGAGCCACCGATTTTTGCTTCGTGAGTACCTTCAAAGCATTCTGGGGGGGGGGTGAAGCACCTGTCTGGGGGGGGGGGGGTGAAGATGCCTTCTGGGGGGGGGGGGGTGAAAACCCCCCCACGCCCATGTATGGTTGGGAAACTTTGCTCTTTTTTTAGATTTGCTTAAGGACGAAACGACAGGGACACGGATAAGGACTAGTCTGAACCGGGCTTAAGGACAAAACGATAAGGACAAGTCTGAAGCCGGCTTAAGGACAAAACGATAAGGACAAGTCTGAAGCCGGCTTAAGGACAAAACGATAAGGACAAGTCTGAAGCGGGCTTAAGGACAAAACGATAGGAACCAAGATAAGTATGAACTAGGTTTAAGGAAAAACCGATAGACGATAAGGACAAGTGTGAAGCGGGCCTCAGGACAAGACGTGTGAGGGCACAGACCTCTGCCCTGCTGCTCTGGGCCTGAAAGAAGACGGCCTCGCGGTGGTGACAGATGGGGCAGGGGTGGTCCTCGGTCTTGGGCAGGGTCGGGTCGCAGATCACATCCGCTACGATCTGGGTCAGCTCACTGAAATCAAGGGAAGGGGGATATATAGCCAGAAAACAATTGGGGGGTGCCATTTTCGATTTTTTCAATTGTTCTAAAATCCCGTTGACTGAAATTTTAACGCAAAAAAACGACACAGCAGATTTCGTTCCAAAAATGCGATTTTTTATCAAACTGGCATCGAAAGTGAAACTAACACCAAAAATTACTCAACCGAAGGTCATCGAACAACATTAATAATGCCAAGATGTGAAAAGGGAAGTTTTTTGAGTCAGCCAAATCGCAGGGACTTTACAATCGGCGTTACTACTCATGCTATAGTCAAGACTCAAGTTAAAGCGTCAAGCCTCTTAAAAGTTCCAAAAATCCAAGCCAATATTTTGGTGGTGCGACTTTGGTATGTGATTGCCCTTTAAGGGGGTAGTGTCGCGAAAGCAGTCGATTTTGCGCGACTGTAAAACTTGTTCAGTAAAATGTTAGAAATTTTTCTTTCTATATTTTAAAAATCTACCAAAAGGCAAATTATTTTGCCAAGTTTCAGCAAAATTGGTGCAGCATATAGTTTGCAATAATGTCTCAAAGTCGGAAAAATGACGAAAAAAAAACCTATTCACATTCCATTTTTTAGTCACATTTATCAATTTTTCGGTTTAGTTTTTTTACGTAGACTAATAGCAAATATGTTGTAGTTTATGCACACAAAATTTAGTGCAGATTGCTGTAGCGGCTGTGGAGTAATACTGGTTTGAACTGTGAAGGTGTACTTAAACTGTAAAATAATAACAGCAATAATGATAAATTGTGAAAACTCTAGACGCTTATTTTCAAATCAGAAGAAAAACGAACCTTCAATTTTCTTTTCTCTTATTTGTCGCAAAAAATTGTGCGTCCACACATGATGTGTACTTCACAAGCTGGCCAATCTGATATCTGGCTTGATTTTTCGAACTTTTATGTCCCTATTGTGTGATGTCTGGCTTACTAATGACGATTGGTCCAAGATATTTGTCCATATTGATAGTGTGATGTCTGGCAGTAATTATTTGATACCATACAGCGTTGGACTAGCTGCTCATTGCATGTACTACTTCAAAACAAAAAGTTCTATTTTCACAGCCTATGAGCAAAACTGCTTTCGCGACACTACCCCCTTAAGCAAACATAAACTGACTTGACTTCGTGCATGATCTTGTTGACGTAGATGCACGGGTTGTCGGCCATCTGCTTGTGGTCACAATTGCGGCACTGCAACAACAAAAGCCTCCATTCATACTTACAACCGTTTGTCCGTTCAGCCGCTATAATTACGAAATAATCACGCCACCAATAGTGTATTTGATCAGATTGTAGCGTGATTAATGTAAGTATTGTATTAACCGTGTGTAGTACACGCCACCAAGTGTAATTGATCAGATTGTAGCGTGATTATTTCGTAATTTTGCCGGCTGAACTGACATACGGCTGTAAGTATGAATCGAAAATTCGAACCTAGCAGGGTTAAAATTTTGGGGACCATCTCCCCCGGTCCACCAAAAACACCCGACATTTGGCAAACTTTGGTAAAACGCAAAACGAGCCAATTTGACTTAATTTTACCCATATTTTTGGGACCCTCCTCCCAGCATCTCGATTTTGGAAATGGGGGTCCCCCATAGGTGCACTCACTAAATAATTAATACCCATTCAATCAAACCATAGTCCGAATTAACGATACTACTGAGCACATTTTTATGCCTTTGGCGTGACTAAAATGACGTCGACTAACTCCTTAGACGCACGACTCCTAAGCAAATACCACAATTTATTAGAAGTTGATTAACCTTACAGCATAAAGCAGTATTTTATTTTCTTTATCTTCTTTTGGGTACAGCATGTTGTTGCTAAAAAACACAAGAGGATACCGCTTATATCAGGTAGACTATTTCTACAATTATTCAAGCCAAGCTCAAAGATTTGTGTTTAAAATATGAAAACAGCGGTATATCTTTTTTCAGAAGCTTAAAATTGCCAAAAGTAACTACGTCTACTCTAATCATACACGGAGCTATAGATTGGGAAAAGAAAATATTATAGTAATGCTCAATAAAAAAACAAACTTGGGTAAAACTGAGGGAATAAAAATCTCTAACAATGTGAAAGAACAAACAAAATAAAAATCTTCTCAAATTCAAAACATGCTCACCATTCCGGACAGAATTTAATTCCCACAAATCCGGGACCGGCGTCGTGTCCGAACTCAAAACTGGAATCCATTGATTACGCACTAAAACAATATCGTGACATAAAAAACTTCAAAAAAATAGCATGTACTTTCAGTACATACCTATCGATAATATTAGTATATGATCATCAGTGGCAGATCTAAAGGGGGGGGGGCGGCCCAGTCGCTTCTCTTCTCGAATTGCTTCCTAATCGCAAGTGTACACAAGGGTCCCCCTACTTTTAAAAAAAATTGCTTTGAAAAACATTACCATAAATTTTTATAAGCCGAAAGTTCATCCCGGATTGTGTAATTTGCGGTGTTTCAAGCGCCAACTATTTTTCATGCGGCAGTAGTTGAAATTGAAAACTAGCACTTTTTCAACGAAATGTGCTAATGTGTTGTTTTTGCGATAAAATTGCAATTACGTGCATTCGAAAACATTTCAGAATTTTCCTCGAAATTTTTTCTGGCTACGTCACTGGACTCTAATACCGAAAACATTTAAAGGCCACATCGTAAAACATGAACATTTGGCAAAACGCGACTATACTAAGAAACAATCATGAGTAAACTTTTAATCACTTATTGCTTATCAATACATCAGTGATTATGTACTAAAGTGTTACGCAGAGAATCTACACGTTGATCCATTCAATCCATTATCGACATCAACAGAAAACAAAAACACAGTCAAAAACAAACCTTTTCTCAAACACAAAAACTCTCGTAAAAATGGTTTATTAACGAATATACCAAACAAAACAAAATACACCACTGGCTAATATGCTCTGCTAGCTAGAAAAATCATGTTGTAATACAAACACAAATTTTTGAGAATATGCTAATTTGCCGTTAAAGTAGGAACTCGAAATTACTTCATCAAAAATCTATCAAGATTTAAAACAAACTAACTTGTACGATTTGAACCAATTAACAAATACAGATTCATAATAACCGTATATTAATTTGAACTGAGAAAGTCACGAAAAAATCCTATCACCACATACACTATCATGTACATAGCAGGTGACAATAATTAAAACAAAAGATAATAACCACGAAGATGTTTTTAATCCAATAAAGCAAAATCTTGATCGCAAAATTTAACAAAATCCCTATTAGCCGACAAAACATAAAACTAAAAAACATAAAACGCAAAAATCGTAGCCTCATGAAAAAAAGAATATAAATATATTATGAACCTGGTTTAAGGGGTGAACATTGTTATAATACAACAAGAAAAAATTGCTGCTTTAATCCAAATCCATAATTTTCTACATATTAGTTCAGTTAAAAGTGAAAAAACACAAACATCAACATGACAGCGCAAGAAAATCAAGGAGCCAGGAATCCTCTAAACTCTTCTAGCGCATCCTGCAGTGTTTTCAGACAGCTCTTTGTGGCCTTGTTCTCCGACTCGGTGAGGTCACTAAGCTTGGTCAGAAGGTCGTCTATGGAGGTCAGGTTGGCTAGGCTGTGGCTCTCTGAAATATCAAATAATTATTTCACAAAACTCATTTTTTGCTTTCTTTAAAATTTCTTTGCTTAATTTTTCTGACACCTATTCAGCCTTAGATGATCTACTCTTTACTAAAAAAAAGTCTGACAAAAATAGTTGAAAAACTTGAGAAAACGAAACATGTGATTTCGTTACGAAAAGAATAGATTTGGACTATCAAGAGTACACAGCAAGTAGTTGCAGAAGTCATGCCACTAAAATAAGTAAGTAGCGCATCCAGTTTTTGTCAGACTTTACCACACAGACTGATCCCCGAACACAGAGTCCATTTAAAGGTTCGGTCATAACTACAGTTGGCAGTAGCCTACCTAAGACCATTTTTATGGTTGAAAACATTACTGATAAAATCTCCTTCAAAAATATAAATACGCTGAAACCATCTAAAGCCCGGTTAATAGTTGTCCGTAAGACCTGTCCGTGTCCGAGTCCGTGTTCGTGTCCATAAGAGACTCAGGGTTTTTTTTCGTCAAAAATGGCGTCATTTGCCGAAATGAAACTTAAAAATGACGTTCAGAAAATAAAAATGACGAAGCTTTGACGAAAGGTTTTGAGCAAATATTGACGCTGATTTGTCCAAACTTGGCCTAAAAATTGAAAAAATCTCCAATTTTTTTTCTGGGGGCTGCCGCCACCAGACCCCTTCTGCTTACTCGTCGTTGTTATTAACGTTCATCAAAGCATCTGCATGTGTACACGAGCACATTTACTTATCTAGTGCGCTGTTTGATGTGCCGGCCTGACGGCTAATAGATTTATTAATTCGAAATCGTTTTTTTATATTTTTTTTTTATTTTATATTTAAAAAGAAAAAATTTCTCCCCCAAAATTTTAAATTTTACAAAAAAAAAAAAAAAAAAAAAAGCCCCCCCAGGGGGACACCCAAAAAAAAAAGCACTTTTAAAAAAAAACAAAAAAAAATTTTTAAGTTCCCCCCACCACAGACACACCCCAAAACACCCACCCCCCCCCCCCCCCCACCACCACCCACCCCGCCCCCCTCCCCCCCCCCCCCCCCTCCTCTTTCTCTCCCCCCCACAAACAATTATTTTTTTTCCACCCCCACCCCTTAAAAAAAACTTTTTTTTCACACAAAAAATAAAATACCCACCACCCCCTCAAAATAATTATACAAAAAAAAAAAAAAAGAAAAAATAAAACCAAAACAAAAAAAATAAAAAAAAAACACAATACATTTTCTTTTTTTTTTCTACCAAACCAAAAGTAATTAATAATATTATCTTCCTTCGTTCAAAAAACCAACCCACTACCTACCCACACCACAACCCCCCCCAAAAAATAAATTTAAATTATTCATCATCCTACTTCATCTTTTTATTTTAACCCACTACACCCCCCCACCCACCTTTTCCTTCCCCCTCCACCTATTAAATAAATACACACTACTCCCCCTATAATTAAATTAATAATAATATTAAATTTTTCATTTTTAACTTAAACCCCCACTCCCCGCCTCCTCATCCTCTCCCTCCCCCCACCTCGCTTCTGCATCCAGCCAATGAATATACAGCATTCAAATATCGTTAAACCTTGAACTGCCAGTGTGAATGAAACGTTAAACCTTAAACCTTAAACCATAAACCTTAAACCTGCAGTGGGAAGCGGGCATTATTTTATATTATATTATGCATACGCAGTGTCCGTTTCCTAGCAGTGTGAATTAATCCTGCTGACGGACACGGACACGAACAAATGGTATGGACAACCTTCCGGACACGGACACGGACTCGGACACGGACAACTACGGACAGTTCCGCTCCGCACTACTATAAACTAGGCTTTAAACTGACTTCCAGGCGACGACAATTCGCCAAAAATGTCCAAAATTCTGGACTTGATCAGATTCAGCTTTTCAGTCAGTCGACCATTGGACTGCAGCTTAATGTGCAATTCCACATCGAACTGATTGATGGCTTGCTGGATTCTATGCAAGTTCGATTCCAGGGCGGTCAATTCTTCGGCTAGCGCTGAGGCCTGGCGTCGCAGATTGCGATAAACCGTCTCGCGATCTGAAACACTGGCACTCTAGCTGAAGCCTAGACACTATCGGTGGAATGCATAAAGGCAATCGTAGCTCAGGGCCAATTCCTAAAATGGATTAAATGGATTAGATTAAAATTTGTTTGCCTAATAACTTATCTCAATGTTGAGGTAGATTTGAAAAATTTTGGGCATAAGCGGGAGGTGCTACAAATTATTGCTATCGCAAATTTCATATAAAATCATAAACTATTTCATGAGTTATAGGCAAAACAAATTTTAATCTAATCCGTTTAATCCATTTTAGGAATTGGGCCTCAGTTCTGTCTAAGGGCAACATTCTAACCTATGCTATACGTGTAGAATTTTTCGTTACGATGTTCTAAATTACTGAAACAAAACGCCTTAGACTGGCTATAACATACGAGATGACTGCAGTACGCACAAAAACACTGTAGTTCATACAGTAGAGTTTTTTGGTTAACCGTTAGCCGCTTCTAGTCGACTTATGCGTAGCAAACAAGTCAACTCAGATTTGTACAAATCATTCAACAATAATCGTTCTCTCTAACGGACAAACAGACACAACGCCATTATGGACAAGCACTAGCAGTCCTTTTGGCATACCGACCACCACACACTTTGATAACAACACACTGTGGTCTGTGCACTGCAGACGACGGCATACCTTTGTTATGCTCCAGGAATTCTTTGGAAAAAATGGAAACACCCGAGTGACTGATAGCCTGAAAATAAAACAAACATTATCAACAGAATACGCACGCACATTCTTGCAGATTTCCTGCTCCATTCGTACAATCCTACGTCCGTTCGACAGGTAAAATAAAAACGAACAAAAATGCATTATTATACGAATATTCTCGGCACTAAAAAACTACATCTTACCTGTTGCTTTTCATCTGTGACAAAAAAAGTGTTCAGAATAAAAAATTCTTCGCGTCGATATATTGTCAAATGAAACTGGGTATGAAATGGCAGCCATAGACTATCATTCACTCATACGTGCAGCCGAGAGCCCTATGTCCGTCTGCCAGCACAATTAGGACAGAAATTAGACCACCTATGTATCAGCCGTGGCGGATCAAGGGGACAAGCAGTGCAGCCCCTAGACCACCCCCCCCCCCGAAAGTGTAATATTGTTATACCACAAGGGTCCCCTTTTGGTTTTGTAAGATCCGGCCAAATTTTTCGTTGTGGAAAAAATTTACTAAAACTCACAAAATTCTTGGCCCCTCCCCAAACTTTATCCTGCGTCCGCCCCTCTGTATGACATGAGTTGGTTCCGTGAGTTTCCGGCAATTTTGCTGACTGAACTAACATACGGCTGAGTATGAATCGAAATCAACCGTCAGAAGTGATGCCGTTGTTATTACTTGATCGTAGTATGGCTCAACATTTTCACACTGCTGAGTTGAAATCCCGTCGCTGGAAATTTTTTGACGCCCCTTTTTATTTTTCTGCTTTCCTGTTTTTTCTGCTTGGGCATCTTTTCTTCGTTTTCGAACTAAAAAGTTAATAGTTAAGCACTAAATCATTTTAAGGTGCAAACTGTTTTCTCAAGTTACCAACAGTTCTTGTTAGAAGACAGCGCGTTACTGACGCACAGTCACTCACAGAGTTACTGACGAATTATTAGGTACAACTCAATCTCAAACCAATACTGGGTGGTGTTCTAAAAAACAAAATTTTGAAGAAAACAATACCACTATCAAGTAACACTGCTCATTTTTCTTAAAATACTCTTTCTAGCCACACAAGCTCAAGGTTTATATCTATTTTCCGAAAGAATTTATCCTAAGCAGGGGTTTTTTTGTGCAAAATACTGTGCATTTGCACAATTGAAAAGTATTTTGCACAGTCTAAAATTATTTTGCACAAACTTAGCACAAACTTCCAGTCCGGAACAATTGACCGTCCAACGTTTTGAGGGTCCCCCTTTGGTTTTTACGGACTGGCCAGAAAAAAATTTCCGCTACGTCTCCAGTTGACTAAATTTGGCTTGAAAAACAAAAATTTCTCCATTTTGTTTTCTGGGGGCTGCCGCCCCCAGTCCCCTGAAACTCTGTAGCTTACTATTCCTTGTATCTCTCTTTCATCAAAGCCTATGCATCTGTACATTAATACATAATGCTGCATTTGCATGTGTACATGAGTAAATTATGGTGCATTACTTTTATAATCCGCTGTCTTATGCGACGTTCCCCCCTTAGTTCTAAGTTTGTGCAGAAAATTCCTGATACGTTTGCACTTAACCAAATTCGGCCCATAAACTGCAAAAATCTGAATTTTTTCCAAGATCCAGATCCATAGCCTAGTGGTCTTGCATTTCTCCTGCACTATTTTGTGTTTAAATTGAAAAACAGTGCATTTTTACCCATTACAAATCGAAAAGTAATTTCTTCACGATATTTTTTCTGGCTCCGCTAATAAGGTTCTTAATATCCGGCTAAAAAATGTTTTGCTCGTGAAGAAACTTTACAAATAAAAAATTTAAGAAGTTTTTCACTGTCCCCCCAAGGGCGTACCCAGGAGGGGTTCAGGGGTTTTGGCCAACTCATAAGAAAATATCAACAAGGGTCCCCGCTTTGGTTTTTAGGTTCGCCGGAAAAAATTTCCAATTGACCAAATTTGACCCAAAAATCAAAATTTTGTCCAATTTTTTACATTTGCTACTCTATTTTTACATACAATCACTTTTGGTTTCGGAGCTCAAATTTTTAAAAGTTGCTTTCGGTCAATTTATTACAGAGGCGTACCCAGGGGGGGATCGGGAGTGGAAGGATTCCCCCTCGAAATTGTTTATTTCCCCCTTTTTCATTTATTTTTTGTATCTCCACCCCCAGTGAATTTTCACCCCCTTTGTGTAAAAATATCTAAACGAATACATTATGCAGCATTTAGTTGTGTAATATATACACTGTCGGATGTGACGTTCCCTTCTCTATTTTCTTTTATTTTCCTGTAGAAAAATATTTCTGATAATATATATTTCAGTTGACCAAATTTAACCAAATTTAGTTAAGTTACCAATTTGAAAAATCTCCAATTAACTGTTCGTATTTTACGACAAGTGTTGCTTAAAACTTAGTTTTAAATGCAAATTTTATTTAAAAATTCTAAAAAAGCTCCAGCTTCTGGGGGCTGCTGCCCCCAGTCCCCCGCGATAATTCTTTCTCGTCCAAGTATGGCTTAAAATCAAGTTTTCAATGCAAATTTTATTTCAAAGTTTTCTAAACACGCTAGCTTTGGGGGCTGCCGCCCCCAGACCCCTGCAACAACATGTGGCTCATGTGTTACACGTACTAACATAGCTAAAAATTTTGGCTGAAGCCCCCCTTTGAAAATTTCAGGGTATGCCCCTGCGTCCCCCCATCAGATATTTCATCCTAGATCCTAGATCATAGATCCGGTATGTGTGTGTTATATACATATTATACACGGACGAAAATTACTCACACAGGGCTTATGAGTGATCATAGTTTGAGGGTGAGGTGGCAAAACAGCTGCATGTACGAACGGGCTAGCGACCCACCATTCGGGCGGTTCGACATGTATATAGTTCGGGAGATAATGGGGGATGTCCCCAAAATTTAGTCCCAGGGAAGTACGTGTCTGATCGTGGTCTAGTAATTTTGCCCAAAACTTTTAAGAAGTCATCAAATCAATGGTTATATTATACCCAGTCTCTGTCTTTGGGATCTCAGAATTTGGTCTCGGTCTCGGTAGTCTAGGTTTCATAGTCTCGGTCTCGGTAAAAACCGAGACTTCCATCCCTACCCGCAGCAGTGAGCAGTGAGTTTATTTT
>JASANF010006797.1:0-13875 GCA_030248245.1 Trissonchulus sp. WLG1_4
TTAGCTAGCCATTTTTTATTTAACTTAACTATTAGCTATTAACTACCAGCTTATTTATTTTAACTTAACTATTAACTATTAACTAGCCCCTTATCTATTTTAACATTTAACTAGCTATTTTATTTTTTTAAACTATTAACTAGCGCTTAAATTGAATAAAACTAGGCATTTAACTAGGTTCTCAAATCAGCATTATTGTGAAGTATTGCTGGTACGCGAATGAACGCATAGGCCTCAACTGTAGGAAAACCCCTCACGAATCAATCCATATAGGTCTCAAACGTGGTGATGGATCCTCCAGCAGAAAATGAAATCCCCTATAAATCAGGGAATACTCTCAAGTGTAATAGGAGACCTACAATTTGTACAACCTACAAAATGATATAAAGGCACCCCTCAGTCACTTTTTTAGGCAAAAATTCGTTCCCAGGGTATATTCGAGGTACTGAGCTACTATTGGGGTTTATTTTTGCGCACGTTTCTCTTGGAGTCATCTTGGAGGAATTGTGCGCTTGAATATTCACATGAGAGTCGATTTTCAAAAATCCTATATTTTATATCTACATAGGAGGCAATTTCGGTCGCTGACCACGATTCCAGTGACAACTTTTGTGAAGAATCGTCTTCGACTAGTATATCTCCCTGGGTAGTGGGTACCACAAGTTGGGTCTTTGCGGAAGCACTTATTGAAATTGATATTTTTAAACCTTTTTATGTACTTCATCTACAGCAGAAATTTGAGCCGGCCGAGTCTTGTTATTAGAATGACTGCCGTTATAGCTTGAATGGGCATGGGGTCAGAGTTTTGGTATAGAACGAAGACCCATTAAACCACGCCAAAGTCTCGTTTTGGTGCACCAGAGTGGCATTAGGAATCGGGCTTGAGTTGTAATTAGAGTTCGCAATTGGGTCCGGTTGGTGCTGGTCGGTTCGGCTCGGCTCTGGTTGGGTCGGTTTGAGCTTTTCCAAGCCACGGGTAGCGGCTTGTGCAGGTCAGTTTGGGTGAAAAAATTTGGGTAAAAACGTAAATTTTTACATTAAACTATTCCATTTTGACCATATGTTCAAGCTAATGCACCCGCTGCAGAATACAGAGCGACTAAAGGTTCGCCGATTGCAGCCTATGTACAGTCTCGGCCAGAAATAAAGGGCACAAATTCGCGTGTACAAGTGCCCCTCCTCAGAGTCCTCACTCGCGTATTCGCAAATTTTTCCCGGCCACTTTTAGGGGATTATGCTAAAACTTGCGCTTGAATATCATCTGCTGCTGACTGCTGATATATACGTAGACGCTCAATAAAGTTCAAAGTCAAGGTCACTCAAGGTTAAAAAGTCAACTGGCTGTTTGCTCTCGCATTCGAGAATGCAAGCGGACCTTAATTATGTCCAGGACTGTAGCTGTCCAGATCCCAGTAAATCTTCTTGTCAGTCACGTGCGTTTCCTCACAACTCAGCAGTGTATTCGGGGTTGGTATACGGTCAATACCCACATAATGTGGGAGGAACGAAGGTTGCCTCATGTGGATTAAACCTTTGAAACCACTCCCATTAGTACTGTTGTAATTACACCCGTAGGCCACGGCCCGCACCTAGCGATCGACCGGAGGCTCCGGCTTCTGTCGGATTTGAGCCTCCGGCTCCGGCAAAAAAAGTGCCGGAGCCGGAGAATTTTTAGTGTTCTAACTTTGACAAAAAGTTCAAATTTAAAAAAAATCCCAAGGTTAACAAAACCATTAGTCGACTATCAATATTTATATTACTGCCGGTTGTAATGGTGGGGACCACGCCTTTCTACCATTATGAATTTTTACGTCTCAGGCCTAAAAATCAATAAGTTCTCATTGTCTTCTGGAGGATGCCGCCCCAGACTCCTGTAAATACGTGGCTTAGTATTTTGAGCTAAATTTTTAACTTCAATGTTTTCCGATAGTCAAAATTAGGACAATGTTTGCGCAATTTGTGCTGTTATCTCGCAAATTTTTGAGTTAAAATAGAAAAAAAGTCAACTTTAGCCTATTACAAAAAATCAAAGTCATTTCCCCCTAAAATTTTTCCCTAGCTACGCCACTGATATACACCTAAATTCCAGGTGTCTGGGGGCGGTATATACCCCCCAGAAGCTACAGACATTTTACGGCATCTTCTACAAAGCACAATCTTCCAAATTTATGTATTTTGGGGGGTACCCTTGTTGACAATTTCGTAAGCTTAGACTAAAAGCGGGGCTGGGACTCCCTGAACCACACCTCTGACTACGCCCTTAGCACCGTAGTCAAAATGCCACACTGGTCAATTTGATCTAATTTTTTACTTTTATCAATGTTGGTGATTTTTTTTGAGAAATCACAAAAAACAGTGACCAATGGCCAACTATATACTGGTATTATACATATATGAATGTGCAAAAACAAATGTACAGAAATGGGGCGTGATTGTTAAAAAACTAAAGACTGCAATTTTAAAATGAAAAAATTTTGTCATAATTGTCAACACACTAATTAAAATTTTAAAAAACACTGCCTTTGGATCTGGCTCTGGTTCCGGCATTTTATATCCGGCAAAATTTTACCTCCGGTCCTTCGCTACTAGGACTGGGCACGGTACCGGTTAAACGGTACGAACCGTGTACACACGTGTAACCGTGTACACGCTGAGCTTAACGTGTACACGGTTAGAGGTCACTATCCGCGGTTACTTAGGGCCTTTTCATAAAAAGATTAAAAATATTAAAATTAATCAGCGATATTAAAAATATTAAAAGTGTTTAATCACGTTTTCATAAAATCATGATCAAAAATATTCACGCTGCAATCAAACTATGAATTTTTAATATTTTTAATCTTCATAGCTGGAACTGAATTTTAATGTCGTTTTCATAAATAGATTTATTTTAATCTTCGATTTTTAATCTTTTTATGAAAAGGCCCTTAGCGGTTAAAGCGTGTACACGTTAAGACACAGTAACCGCGGATAGTGTAACCGTTTACTCTAAACGGATAGTGTAACCGGTTACTAACCAGATAGTGTAAACGGTTACTCTCAACGGATAGTGTAAAATAGTATCAATAAAATTTAACTAAAGTAGGCGGGGCTAAGCGAACTAGTTGAGTGACAGCTGCTTCTGATTGGCCGCTGAATGCTATGCGTCCTCTGATGCGCCATGAAAATGCGCAAGATGCGCACCATTCATTTTTCTATCGAATGGTGGTTTTGCGATCTCTCTACGATGCACGTAACTCGAGCAATGATCAAAAAACTAGAAGGTGTCAGAATCAGGCTGCCTGGCGCGAGATGCTCTGGGCATTAAAGGGTTAAGGAGGAAATGTTGAATCGCAAATATTGCAATATTTTTTGCCTGGTTGCAATTTTTTGGTAATATTAGCTTGAAATCACTCAGTTTTGAGCTCGCGGATCAACAATTTTTGGATTCAGTTTTTCTTATAACCCTTTAATTCCCAGAGCTGCCATTTGGCACATCACGTGATGAATACCCAATCGGGGGCCATAAAACTTGATTTGTTCATTCTATTCAGCTGAACTGCAAATTGTTTTTTCAGAAAGCTTAGATCTTTATATTTAGTGGCCAAATTTTGAATCTTCTGCCACACAACAAAACCTATGCTTCCATAAGCAATGTGCAAATTTAACTTTTTTTCATCGCGAAAGTAGTATTTTCTTCGTGACCTCATCAAGATTTTGGGTTGCGCCGCCAGCAGTCAACTTTATATGCATCAGATACAACAAATGTTGTACTCTATTGCTAGCCTTCAATTATGGCAAGCGCACGACTTTTGTGTTAATACTCTAGGGGGAGGTACATATTATGCCTGAGCGATGGCGCAATTTTTTCACAAATTCTCAACTTTGAGCGCTTATAACGCAAAAACGGTGCATCCTAGACAATTAATCGACTGACTATGTTTTGCGCACCATTCATTTTTCTATCGAATGGTAGTTTTGCGATCTCTCTACGATGCACGTAACTCGAGCAATGATCAAAAAACTAGAAGGTTTCAGAATCAGGCTGCCTGGCGCGAGATGCTCTGGGCATTAAAGGGTTAATACTCAAAAGTTATACCAACGATCGCCGAATCGCCGATCCAAAATTTCACAGCCGATTCGATCTGGCCATCTAACCCTACTTAATCAGCTATCCGATTCGATCCACATCACTAGTTATTAGTGATTTTTTTAAATTTTAATTTTTTATTTTTATTTTTATTTTAAATTATTCACCTGACTTGTCTGTGAAGAAGAAAAACAGTTGATTTCGCTGTGCAAAAATTTTTACTCAAAATAGTCTGCATCAGTTTATTTGAGCTGACAAACGAACTTGAGATGGTCCTTTTTTTAACAAAGTTTTCGGGAAATTTTGATTAGATGCACCTGATCCAAAATTTTTCCGGAGACATAAGCGTGACCGAAACATTTTTGTCATTGGTTGCCCAAACATCAAGCTTCATTCTGATACGTTTTTCATACGTCAATGTGTCCTGTGGCCCGAGATCTAGCCAATCAAATTTTCACTTATTCATAATTGCGGCTTGATCATAAATGGCTCTTTGCCCCTACAATAACAAAAGTTCAAGCTGATAATAAAAAGACGTACGCTCAATTGAAAATAATAATTGAAATTAGACAATTTCAATATCAATTACGTTTCAATCATGGCTGTTCACCGACACATGCTACATGCACAAACAGGCATACAGACAAGACTTCGTTCCAGCATCAGACATGCTGTGAAGTCAACCAGCCCAGCATAATTGATATTGAAATTGAAAGTATAGTTTCAATTTCAATTTCAATTAAAATATTTTCAATTTCAATATCAATTAATAATTGATATTGAAATTGAAAGTGGGTTTCAATGATTAAGTGAAATAAATTGAAACAACCCTAGACAAGGAGCGGCTTCCATGCCAAGTTATGTATGTACAACGGCGTTAATTCCTCCATATAGCATACACTCACCACCACTGCCCATGCCAATTTAATGACAACTCACAGTAGTACTGCTGCTAAGTGGGTGCGATGATAACGCCACCGAACAGCACATAACGCTACATTACTCATATTCTGCAACCTACTGGAGAATCGAGGTTTGCCGATGTCATGTTGACATGTGCCTCGCCAGTCGCCATGTCAAGAGAAAGCGAATTCTCAACTTCTTACTTACTAAAAGTTTTAGACAGTATCAGCATTGAATGACGACAGGGACGGGGGCTCCGATCACCCATCTTTGAATCTGCAGGCCAGCGCTTTAACCATATGCTGAGCTATCTCTCTCTCGCTATTTCAGCGAAATTGATTGATAAACTTTTGAGATATAAACTTTTCTGAATTTCTTCAAAGTTTCTCAATCAATTTCTCTGAAAGTTTGCCAAAATATCCCCAAAGGTATTTGCATACCTTTTTTAATGTTTACACAAGCAGACTATGAATAAATAATGGGTTAGTAACCTTGATCCCTATCCCGTTTTATGATTGGAGCACGTGCACAGGCGTCTGCCAATCATATAATAGAAGCTGGCTTCTGATTGGCCAGTCACATGTTGCACAGAATGTCAACATGTAGCCTGAAAACGACCAGCGCATCTGCCTGTGCTAGAACACAGGCAGGCTGGTAGGGATGGAAGTCTCGGTTTTTTTCCGAGACCGAGACGACACCGAGACCGAGACCACGAAACCGAGACTACCGAGACCGAGACCAAATTCCGAGACCGCCAAAACCGAGACTTTGGGTCATTTTTTGCCATTTTTTTACCTATTTGTTTGATGACTTTTTACAAGTTTTTAAGCAAAATTACAAGACCATGGTCAGACACCTTATGTATATATAATAGTGTTGTTTCAATTATGGAATTATTTTCAATTTCAATACCATTATCAATTTTTTGCCCAAATATTTTCAATTTCAATACCATTATCAATTTTTTGCCCAATTATTTTTAATTTCAATACCATTATCAATTTTTTGCCCAAATATTTTCAATTTCAATACCTTTTCAATTTTTTTCTCGAAATATTTTCAATTCAATTTCAATTTTCCAAATATTTTCAATTTCAATTATTTTTCAATTTTTTTAGCGTAACTTCTTTTTTAATAAGTAATATTACGATAACTGTTTGTAACTGTTCCTCTATAAACACAAAAATGCGCGAAATTACGCGCACCGCGCACGCACGTACGGTATTTAACCAGACGGACTCTAACACGTGGTTTTTATCAATCGTAGAGTTACGAGCGTCGCAGAGAGATCGTAAAACCGCCATTCAAGTTGCAGAACATTTGATTAAACTCACTGTGTTACGAAACCCAATGAAAGTGAATTACATATGTAAAGATTTGAATCTACTTTTAAATAAGTTTCGGATCACAACGAAAGACATCACGAATTGCGATAACAAAAAAGGACGAAGGAGTAAGGACTACCTATGCACTCAGTAAAAGTGTATATAAGTTAAAATATGTAAATTTTTTCAATAGCCGTTCAACCATGTGACGCCACTCAACCTAACTTACTGCAAACATGCCAGAACTTCTAATCTCGGTGAATAGCATAATTTATGGCAATCTGGTGCCAATACTTTTTGTAAAAGTTGTGTTGGAACGTTTAAGCTACTAAGCCATTATACTGTTATAATTTGCTATGCACTATGCAGTCCCTCTGTTATCTGTTATGCACTACGTAGTCACAGAAATACAGATCAGCGTAATTGCTATATTTTACTAAGGGTCTATTCCTTTACCGGATCAAAAGTTTAATTTTAATCGGACTAAACGGTTTAAAAATTCAGCTTAAAAATGCCATTCAAAACGTCCGGATTAAACGGACTTAACTTTTAGCGCACTGCTTTTTAATCGGACTAAACGGACTTAACTATACACCACACGCTAAGGTATATAAAGCATGCGTGTTAAATTCGTTTAGTCCAGTGGTAGTTTTGGAAAGGGGTCAGACTAAAATTAAGCCGCTGACTTATTTTAACTTGTTTCGTCCGTTTAAAGCCTAGTTCATAGTAGTGCGGAACTGTCCGTAGTTGTCCGTGTCCGAGTCCGTGTCCGTGTCCGGAAGGTTGTCCGTAACATTTGTCCGTGTCCGTGTTCGTCAGCAGCATTAATTCATACTGCTACGGACACTCTACGGACAATGCGTATGTATATAAAATAACGCCAACACCTTTTCTGTACAGCAGACGAGTGTGTGAACGCAAGTTTATAAAAATCAATAAAAACGTTCTACAGTGTAGAATCTACACACACACATAAAAAGCAAGCTGTTGAGCGAAAATTACGACGAATTTCCCATTATTTTACTATGCGCGGAGGAATTTAATGTGCACGCACGTACACGTGACTATAAAGGCTACAATCTGATTGGCCAATTGCTTACGGACACGGACAAAAGTTGAACTGAATTTAACTTGACTTCCGGACATCCGGACAGCCCTTACGGACACTCACGGACAATTTCTTACGGACATCCGGACAACTGTGAATCAAACTACTCTTACGGACACGGATACGGACTCGGACACGGACAGCCCTTACGGACAACTATGAACCGGGCTTGACCCGATTTGAAATCATAAATCTCGGACTAAAATAAGTCCAGTCCGTTTAATCCGGTAAAGGAATAGGCCCTAAGTGTTTACAATAACAAAGCTTCAAGCTGATAATAAAGAGACGTACGCTCAATTGAAAATAATAATTGAAATTAGACAATTTCAATATCAATTACGTTTCAATCATGGCTGTTCACTAACACATGCTACATGCACAAACAGGCATACAGACAAGACTTCGTTCCAGCAACAGACATGCTGTGAAGTCAACCAGCCCAGCATAATTGATATTGAAATTGAAAGTATAGTTTCAATTTCAATTTCAATTAAAATATTTTCAATTTCAATACCATTATCAATTTTTGACCAAATTATTTTCAATTTCAATACCATTATTAATTTTTAGGCTAATTATTTTCAATTTCAATATCAATTAATAATTGATATTGAAATTGAAATTGAAAGTGGGTTTCAATGATTAAATGAAATAATTGAAACAACCCTAATATATAACTAAGAGCTACATCACGGCAATGGTGGTTACATTCCTGGTTCGTTCCTCCTTTTGTGTGGGTGTGGGAATAGGGTTGTTTCAATTATTTCATTTAATCATTGAAACCCACTTTCAATTTCAATTTCAATATCAATTATTAATTGATATTGAAATTGAAAATAATTTAGTCAAAAATTGATAATGGTATTGAAATTGAAAATAATTTGGTCAAAAATTGATAATGGTATTGAAATTGAAAATATTTTAATTGAAATTGAAATTGAAACTATACTTTCAATTTCAATATCAATTATGCTGGGCTGGTTGACTTCACTGCATGTCTGTTGCTGGAAAGAAGTCTTGTCTGTATGCCTGTTTGTGCATGTAGCATGTGTTGGTGAACAGCCATGATTGAAACGTAATTGATATTGAAATTGTCGAATTTCAATTATTATTTTCAATTGAGCGTAGGTCTCTTTATTATCAGCTTGAGCCTTTGTTACTGTAAACACATTACGATTTCTTTCAGTACCTTTATTAATAAACTGTCAATAGACTGGACTCAGTTTGGTCCGAAGTTTAAAAATAGATATCAGGTTAGAATAAAACAAGCAGCCCCTAAAAGGAGAAATTTTCCAACCCGGAGATTCACATAACAATGATGTAACAAACGGGTTGTAAGCGGAGTCTATAGAGCTAGGAGTTGTATTATCTTGTATGATACTTAAGTCTAAAAAACTTAGGGCCTATTCCTTTACCGGATTAAACGGACTAGACTTATTTTAGTCGGAGGTTTAGGAATTGCAAATCGGGTTAGACGGACTAAAGGAGTTAAAATAAGCCAGCGGCTTAATTTTATTCTGACCCCTTTCCAAAACTACCACTGGACTAAACGGATTTAACATGCACACTTTACCTTAGCGTGTATAGTTAAGTCCGTTTAATCCAATTAAAAAGCAGGCGCTAAATGTTATGTCCGTTTAATCCGGACGTTTTAGAATGGCATTTTTAGGCTCGATTCATACTTACAGCCGTACATATGTCCGTTCAGCCGACAAAATGACGAAATAGTGACGTCACACGTGCTGGCTGATCCACTGCACCAAGAGTACATAATAGCGTCTCACTCTATATAGAAGAAGAGTGAGACACTCTCCAGCCTGCCTGTGTTCTAGCACAGGCAGATGCGCTGGTCGTTTTCAGGCTACATGTTGACATTCTATGCAACATGTGACTGTCCAATCAGAAGCGAGCTTCTTTTCTGTGATTGGCAGACGCCTGTGCACGTGCTCCAATCATAAAACGGGATAGGGATAAAAGGTTAATAACTCATTTTTTTATTCATAGTCTGCTTGTAAAAACATTAAAAAAGGTTTGCAAATACCTTTGGGGATATTTTGGCAAACTTTCAGCGAAATTGATTGAGAAACTTTGAAGAAATTCAGAAAAGTTTATATCTCAAAAGTTTCTCAATCAATTTCGCTGAAAGTTTGCCAAAATATCCCTAGAGGTATTTGCAAACCTTTTTTGATGTTTTTGCAAGCATACTATGAATAAATAATGAGTTATTAAGCTTTTATCCCTATCTTAATGCTTATCAACGCATCAGCGATTATATACTAAAGTGTGTTACGCAGGGAATCTACGCGCTGATTGGTCAGGCACATGTTGCATAGAATCAGAATGTCAACATGTACCCTGAAAACGACCAGCTCATCTGCCTGTGCTAGAACACAGGCAGGCTGGAGAGTGTCTCACTCTTCTTCTATATAGAGAAGCTATTATGTACTCTTGACTGCACTAGGCTACTAGTGACGTCATTCTGCCGGCTAAACGGACATACGGACAAAAGTATGAATCGAGCCTTAAGCTGAATTTTTTAAACCGTTTAGTCCGATTAAAATTAACCTTTAATCCGGTAAAGGAATAGGCCCTTAGTATAACATAGCAATTACGCTGATCTGTGTTTCTGTGACTACATAGTGCATAGCAGATAACAGAGGGACTGCATAGTGCATAGCAGATTATAACAGTACAATGGCTTAGTAGCTTAAACGTTCCAACACAACTTTTACAAAATGTATTGACACCAGATTGCCAAAAATTATGCTATTCACCGAGATTAGAAGTATAACATGTTTGCAGTAACTTAGTTTGGGTGGCGTCACATGGTTGATCGGCTATTGAAAAAATTTACATATTTTAACTTATATACACTTTTACTGAGTGCATAAGTAGTCCTTACTCCTTATTCCTTTTTGTCGTCACAATTCGTAGTGTCTTTCGTTGTGATCCGTAAGTTATTAAAAAGTGGATTCAGATCTTTACATCATTCACTTTCGTTGGGTTTCGTAATACAGTGAGTTTAATCAAATGTTCTGCAACGTGAATGACGGTTTTACGATCTCTAGGATTGATAAAAAACCACGTGTTAGAGTCCGTCTGGTTAAATACCGTAAGTGCGTGCGCGGTGTGTGTAATTTCGCGCATTTTTGTGTTAACAGATGAACAGTTACAAACAGTTATAATAATATTACTTATTAAAAAAGCCTCAGCAGTTACGCTAAAAAAATTGAAAAATAATTGAAATTGAAAATATTTGCAAAATTGAAATTGAATTGAAAATATTTCAAGAAAAAAATTGAAATGGTATTGAAATTGAAAATATTTGGGCAAAAAATTGATAATGGTATTGAAATTGAAAATAATTGGGCAAAAAATTGATAATGGTATTGAAATTGAAAATATTTGGGCAAAAAATTGATAATGGTATTGAAATTGAAAATAATTCCATAATTGAAACAACCCTATGTGGGAACCTGTCATTCTTAAATACTGTGAAATTTTGAACTCTGTCCCAAAACCCAAAGCAGACGCAATTTGTCCTTGTTCTCGCCAGAAAATAGCAATTTCAGACACTGTTTGGCCGAATTTAGTTAAAAATCGCTCCGATTGTATTGGAATTACCAATGTTCTGCTAAAATATATACACCCAAGATAGAAAGGGTATATGGCTCAAAAATTAGACCTGCACGCCATGACGCTCTTTCATTCTTTGCCTCCAGTGTGACACCCCTTTAAGGGGGTAGTGTCGCGAAAGCAGTCGATTTTGTGCGACTATAAAACTTTTTCAATGAAAAATATTTCATTGTTCTTTATAAATTCTAAAAATATATTTCAAGGCAAATGTTTTTGCCAAGTTTCAGCAAAATTGATACTGCATACAGTTAGCAGTGAAGTCGCAAAGTCGGAAAAATGACGTTTTGAAAACCTATTCACATTCGATAATTTCGTCACAATTAAAAAACTTATTGTTTAAATTCTTTATACAAAGTAAAAGCACATATGCTCCAGTTTATGCACACAAAATTTAGAGCAAATTGCTTGTGTGGTTGTAGAGTAATGCCTGTTTGAACTGTGAAACTGTGCGTAACCTGTAAAGTACTCACAGCAATAATGATAAATTGTAAAACATTTAGACACTTATTTTGAAATCAAAAGAAAAACGAACCTTCATTTTTCATTTTTCTTATTTGTGGCAAAAAATTGTGCGTCAAAACATTACATGTACTTCACAAGCTGGCCAATCTGATGTCTGGCTTGATTTTTTGAACTTTTATGTCTCTATTGCGTGATGTCTGGCTCACAAATGGTGATTGGTTAAAAATATTGGTAGATATTGGTAGTCTAGTGTCTGGCAGTATTAATTTGACACCATATGGCATTTCAATCGTAAAACGCCTTACAAACGCAAGATTACTAAACCACAAGACTGCAGGGGTGTGGGGGTGGCAGCCCCTAGAAAAAAATAGGGAAAATTTTCGATTTCTTGGCCAAATTCTGTCAATTGGAGGCGTATCAGAAAGTTTTTCCGGCCAGGCCATAAAAACCAAAGGACAGAAGGTTGCAGGGGTCTGGGCCTGGGGGCGGCAGCCCCCAGAAAAAATTGGCGATTTTTCCAATTTTTAGACCGAATTTGGTCAACTGGAGACGTATCAGAAATTTTTCCGACAAAATTTAAAACAAAAGATGGGAGTGTCATATCAGACGGTGTATTCCACAAGTAAATGTAGCATAATATACTCGTGTAGACATGCACATGCAGCATAATGTAGTTGTGTATACATGCATAAGCTTTGATGAAAGACAATAACGAGGAATAGTAAGCCACATAGTCGGAGGGGTCTGGGGGCGGCAGCCCCCAGAAAAAAAATTGGGAAAATTTTCGATTTTTAGGCCAAATTTAGTCCATTGGAGACGTATCCAGGGGTGTTGCGGCCCTTTTTCAAAAAAATAGGAAATAAAATAGGAATTTCCCACAGAAAAATAGGAAAAAAATAGGAATTTCTGAGCAAAAAATAGGAAAAAATAGGAATTTTTTTGTAAACTTTTTATTGAAATATTGTACTGTGTAACAGTAAACTGCCGTTTATTCGTCAAAACACAGGCGTCAGTGGCGTAAAAAATTTCGGAAAGGGGGGAATGACTTTTCGATTTTTTTTTGAAATGTGTAATGCAAAAAACTTCACATATTAGCATCGTTCAAAACCAATGCTACTTTTTTTACTATATCGGCATCGAGAGTAAAATTGGAGCTCAAAACACCGAAAATTACAAACTGGTGGGCGAACAAGGGACCAGAAGCCAGTGGCGTAGACAGAAAAAAATTTCGGGGGGAATAATCCCTTCGATTTTTGAAACGTGTTGCAAATGAAATTCACTTGACTGCAAATACCACACAATGTACATAATTGTTAATTAACACATTTAGGTACACCGCCAAAATTCGGTAATTTAGGTAAATTTCATTACAATGCAGATTTTTTAAATTTTAGCCGAAATTTTTCTGTCGGTAGATCACGATAGCTAGCAATATTGCTGCAGCGCAACGGTACTGTAAAGCCACAATCTAATTTTGACGAACGAAAAATTAAAATGACGACAGAAGTTAAAAACTGACGCCAGAATGATGAAATCCTATTTTGAAAAAACTCTGATGGAGACGCATCGAAAATTTGCAGACGAAAATGAAAACTAAAGAGTGATCGTCATAATTAGACAGTGTAGTAGACAAGTAAATGCAGAATAAGATACACTCGTGCACACATGCAATGGCTTTGATGAAAGATAATAGCGAGGAATGGCAAGCCACAATGCTGTAGGGGTCTGGGAACGTCTGTCCCCAGGAAACAATTGGAGAATTTTTCATTTTTAGGCCAAATTTGGTCAACTGGTGACGTATCAGAAATTTAAGACCTAAAAACCGAAGGGGGGACCTTTTGGAGCGGTGACCAGAATTTGATCAAATTTTCAATTTTGGTAAGAAAAAATTCAAAATCGTGAGCATTTGCCCAGTATGTTGCCCGAAAAAACCTGCTTCTATTGAAAATTTGAAAAAATAGGAAAAAATAGGAATTTTTCTCAAAAAATAGGAAAAAATAGGAGGGGGTCGAAAAAATAGGAAAAAATAGGAAAAATAGGAGCCGCAACACCCCTGCGTATCAGAAAATTTTTCCGGCCGGCCCATAAAAACCAAAGGGGGACCCTTGTGTAAAAAATCCCTGGGGAAAAATTTCGGGGGGGGGGGGGGCCCCCAACTCCCCCCATTCCCCCCCCCCCCCCTGGGTACGCCCTTGGGGGGGACCACAGGAAAATTTTTTACAGATTTGAAAAACCGAGACCGGGTACAAACCGAGACTTTTCGACTACCGAGACCGAGACCGAGACTTCCATCCCTACAGGCTGGAGAGTGTCTCACTCTTCTTCTATATAGAGTGAGACGCTATTATGTACTTTTGGTACATATACCTCCC
>JASANF010006800.1:0-18706 GCA_030248245.1 Trissonchulus sp. WLG1_4
TTTCGATTAGATATATAATTGGACAAAAGGTACCAAGTCAACAGCCAATCACATTTCATTATGAGTCACATGACCCTGTGCTAGTGTCATGTGGAAAACTCAAGGAAGAGAAATTCAAGTCAAGGCTTTAACCATCTAGCATAAAGCCGTTTAATTACAGCGTGAGTGCAGTAGCCACCATGCAATCCTTCTAATGCCAAATTTTCTCGTAATTTTGAATTTGAATTGGGACCTTTTGCCTCCCCCATAGGCGATATAAGGATACTGTATATATCGGATATATAAATCGTCATCGGATGTATAAATCGTCAGCTATTTCATAAATTCGGTAGAAATTCGACGCAAGTCAAAAAATGAGACATAAGCACTCGGGTTAGACAGACTATCATGAGTACATAGCAAGGAGAGTATGGCAGCAATGCACTTAGGCTTGCATAGACAATCAAGACATAAGCACTCGAGTTAGACAGACTATCATGAGTACATAGCAAGGAGAGTATGGCAGCAATGCACTTAGGCTTGCATAGACAATCAAGACATAAGCACTCGGGTTAGACAGACTATCATGAGTACATAGCAAGGAGAGTATGGCAGCAATGCACTTAGGCTTGCATAGACAATCAAGACATAAGCACTCGGGTTAGACAGACTATCATGAGTACATAGCAAGGAGAGTATGGCAGCAATGCACTTAGGCTTGCATAGACAATCAAGACAAGCACTCGGGTTAGACAGACTATCATGAGTACATAGCAAGGAGAGTATGGCAGCAATGCACTTAGGCTTGCATAGACAATCAAGACAAGCACTCGGGTTAGACAGACTATCATGAGTACATAGCAAGGAGAGTATGGCAGCAATCCACTTAGGCTTGGATAGACAATCAAGAGCAGGGTTTTTTTGTGTAAAATAGGGTGTATTTACACATCGGCCGCCTAATTTACACAGCAAAAAATAAAAATACACACTGATTTATACAGCCCCATTTTCCCCCAAAAGCTGATGAAACGGCCTATTTTGGTTGTTAAAATTACAAAAATTCGCGAACTGGCGATTGCTGCCTGTGACCTCTTTGTCTTAACAAAACTAAGTCTAATTTTTGACAACAAAACAAAAAATCTTCAGTTTTCTGCTCTTGAACGGCTTATGATTTTTTTATTTTAGCATTCGTTTTTATGCACTTGAAAGTTAACAGTGAAAAATCAGCCTGAGCCTCTCTGTACAATTTCTTGTCCTACTTCACACTACTGTAAAACTTTTACACCCGGAATTGACAAAAATGAGTAGGATCTGGATGATAGAACAACTCTCTATCTGTGTATACCATGCATGTACACGGGGTCTCGGCCTGGGGGTTAGGGCTTGTTTCAGATTTTCCGAAATTTTAGGGGGGCTTGCCCTCGCGTGTCGGTTACTGAACTCACAAAAACGCAAAATTTTTTAATTATTTCGTATTTTTTATTTTCGTATGTAGCTAGAGTCTCAAAGTCGAAATATTACTTTTAACGTGAAAAAACGGTCAATTTTTACCTAAAAATGCTAAAATACACAATTTTAAAAATTTACACAACATACCCTTAATTTACACAGCAAATTTTTAATTTACACAACATTTACACAGTGCCGATTTTGAAAAAAAACCCTGATCAAGAGTACATACTAAATACCAATATAGACACTAGACAGTCAAATTCAAGGTTAATCCAGAGAATCTGAGTGCGTTTAGATACGAGTTTTACGAGTGTATAGTATGGAACTTACGACATCCGTGGTTATATTTTGGTTGCTACCTTAGCTAGTTATACAAAAGCGTTTGGCTGGCTGTTTGGCTGTTTCAGGGTCCTCAAGGTTTCCCGGGAATTCATGGCTTACCCGGCGCTAAGGGGCATCGGGTAAGCATATGCGATTATTGTGTGCATAATTGCATGAGTTGCACGGGGCTTTGTCTACAGTCGGATTCTTTGTTTTTTTAGTAATTGGCTTTTTAGTATTATGCTTTTTATGCTTTTTTCGGTAACAAGATTAAAATAAGGGGAAAAGTAAGGTAAGGTTTATATTGAGCCATTCACTGAAACTTGACCCTACTTTGCGTTTGTTAGTCTAGCTTATATACTAAGAATAATTGGTATTTGACAGCTCTCCATTTGACTGCAACAGTTTAATCAAACTTTTTGCTTGCGGACAAACGGTCATTCTTACGGACAAGTATGAACTAGACTTAATTTTTTGACTATGCTTTTATTGTCCGTTTCAGGGTAAGCCTGGAAAAGCAGGAGAAAAAGGACAAGAGGGCCACCCGGGGGAGGCGGTACGTGGCCTAGACAGTTTGGAATTAAATTTAAAGTTTGCAATGGAATTGAAATAGTGTGACGTTAAATTTGTCGAGTCTCGATACGCGAATTTGGGTTTTGGCTGTAATTTAATAGCAACAGTGTATAATTGTCATTTTTGTAATAATTTCGGCCTTGATTGCTGTTAAAGTGAAATACTCGATTTCGACTATGTAGTTGGTAATTTTCAATTTCTTTCCTAGTGTTGATTGACAGTGGATATTTACAGTCACAAGTCCTATGTAATCGTTCAACCATCAAATCTACAGAAAAATTACGCTTCTTAACCTGAACACTAAACAGTGGACTGCACCAAATCGGATTAACCTATTTTTTTGTGTAAAAAATATTTTTTTGTTCTCATTCTGCCCACTAATTTTGTACGCCGAATAAGAATGTGATCATCTCGAGTGTCATGTGGATTAATTTAATTAATGAATTAACGACTGGATTAACTTAAGCTAAATGAATTAAATTTAATCTACTCTACTAATCCGGCGATGTAATTTTCCCATCGATTACGCTTTGATTGATGATGATTTCCCATTTGATTGTCTTTTTAATCTTTTTGTTTTTTATTTATTTTGTTTATTATTTTTTTTATTTTTTTATCATTTTTGTTTTAGGGAGATGCAGGCGTCCCTGGACTGATGGGAGCGCAGGGCGATGTTGTGAGAATACCATTATTTTTAATACCATTTTTTGTTTTTTGACTACTTTTTTACAACTTTTTTTATATTTCAACTATACCTTAGACGTTAGACTGTCTAGGTTCTAGTCGATTTATACTCAGCATGCTTATCTTTGAATAAGTAGACTTTAATCAGACAGTGTCACTTTGTGAAATTTTTGTATGTTATTTATAGCAGTAGTGAACGTGACAGACAACTAATGTGTGCGTAGGCGTTTTGTAGTGTTTTTTCCCTAAATTTGGATTTAATAGTTCCCTCAACATGGACTTTTGATCCCCCCGTATGAACTGAAAGTATTTTTTGTTTAAAAATAATTTTTTTGTTCTCATTCTGCCTTCCAATTTTGTACACCGACTAAGAATCTGATCATCTCGACTCCCATGTCCTTCACCACCAGATTAAATTAATTAAACTAATTAAATTTAATCTACTCTACTAATCCAGTTAATTGGTTTCAGGGTCTGCCCGGCTACACCGGTCCCAGAGGCTATCCCGGCCCCGTGGGACCTCCCGGACAGCCGGGACAGGACGGTTCTCCCGGGCTCAAGGGACAGCCGGGCGGGCTGGGTCCGTCGGGAACTCCTGGCTCACCCGGAATGCCTGGACCTCCAGTGGGTTTGGCCTAGATGCTTTTTTGGCCTTGATATTTTTTGGTATTTTGGCCCTGATATTTTTCACCAAACGCCCCTGATTTACCCTCTGCTAGTTTTGTTTAGTCAGCGTGTTCCCGGTATACTCGGAACACAAGAGCAGCATTTGTTGCTAAGGTCTGCTTGTGAAGTACACGCCAAACTTTGATTTGTACATTTTCATTGTACATAAGGTGTTTAATTTAAAATAGTTTCCATGGTATCCTCTGGTTCATGGTGTTCACTTGGTGACATACGCACATGACGCTAGTAGGTGCTGCTTTTTATTGGAAGAGAACGTTGTTTTAGACCGGGTCTAACGTTACGCACCGTTTGTGATTTCCGACCAAAAGTTGTTCGTACCTGCAGTTTCACACTTATATTTCAGGGCCACACAGGGGAGCCGGGCCTGAAGGGTCCGCCCGGGCCACAGGGTTTGCAGGGAAAGCCGGGATTACCGGGTCTTCCGGGGATTGACGGAGAACCGGTAAGGCTGTGGCATAAAGATTATCCTCATTTTTGCATAAATTGGTTTTTTAATTCACTTGTTTTGATCGTGCTAATAACATGTAAGTCAAGGTTGAGTTAAGTTTGGTCTTGGTGTATGTTGCTAAGTTGCTTAAATAATTAGGACGTTATCTCATGGCATTCTTTCAGGGACCGATGGGGATTCGGGGTTTGCCAGGACTCAAGGGACACCAGGTTGGTGTATTGCTGTATTTGCAAACACTTTATCCTGTTAACTTGTTTAGTATGGATCCATTATAAAACCGTTTATTATATTTCCTATTATGATACAAAATTTCCGTCATATGAACCGTTTTAATGCATTTCCGTTATATGAACTGGTTTTGTGTAATAATCTCGGTTACAAAGATAATTTTTATCCTTAAATCAAAAATCATTGAATCTCTTATGGTTTTTCCTGTCGCTACCTCAGTAGCGACAGGACTTAACATTTGTTTTGCCCTACGTAAAATGTACGTCTACGTGTATTTTCTGTTGCAAATTTGTGTCCGTGTTTATGTGTAATTTTTCTGCTGTGTGTGTGTGAGGTGAGCTGGCCCAGGCCGCTAACCAGCTAGCTTAGTTTTGATGTTGCTAGCTAGGTTACTGTAGGGCATGATGTTTATTGTTTTTTTAAGGTCCTAAGCAATAAGTATGAATTTTTTCATTTTTCAAAAAACAACAGTCATATTTGGATAATATTATATCTTGGCATTTTGGTATAACCGTTTTAGTTGTACCTAAACAATTGGTCGCTAACGCGTATCACACGTCACACCCACTTAACAAAACAATGTATTTACTTTTAAGGCGAACGAAATCAAAAAGACTAACACAAACAGGTTGATGCCCGGTTCAAACATTGTCTAGGTATGAGAGTCAGGTTGCTGTACAAAACTTTGTCCACAAGGACCGGTTCACACAGGCTTACTTTTCATTTTCACTCAAGGGCCTGAAGCAAAAATTTTGTTTCATGCCGAAGGTACTTTTTAGTTTTTATTTTAGCTATTAAGTAAGCTACATATTAAGTAAAAGTAAAAATGGATTCTATTTTTTACTCAAGTATTAGAGCCAATCAGAATGCTCTAACAGAAACACCCCGCCTATTGAGCTTCACTTTGATTGGCTAGATTTGCTTTTTGAACTACAACTAAACCACGCAAGCCAATCGAAAGCGACTTGCCTTAAGTAAAAAGTAAAGCTGTGTGAACTGTGACCACTTTCGCTAAGGGGGGGCTACACAGGTCAAAAATAAAAGTTCTCCAATTTTGCTTATTTTCACATATGTTACTCCCTCAAGGTACCTCTATGTACCTATGATACATAAGAACAATTAAGCTTTTTGTCGGCAGAACGGACAGACGGCTACTAGCATAAATTAAACCCAATGCCACATAACCTTTCAGGATGTTAAAAATATGTAGGTGGGTAGCGACAGGTTTAACTTCTTTTGAAGCAAATTCTTCCAAGTAATGTAGATTCTACCGAATAGGATTTACAATAAAAACTACTGCAACTGATGCAGACAGCCAGCACAATCGTGGCCATGGATAAGAACTCCATAAATTTTGCATGAAATTGCTGCTTGTTATAACATTTCCGTTATTATGAAGAGTATTATTTTATTTCCGTGATATATCAGTCGCCCGGTTCAAGAACCATACAAGTAACAAAAACCTAACTTGTGGGAAATCGCGAAAAACGCTGAGAGGTCTTTTTTAAAAAGATTTTTAGCTGAAATTTGGTGTGACTATAGCTAGAACAATTCTGCTTCCTGTCCTAAAAGATTTCCTTCCAGTTCGCAACTGTTTACTTTTTATAACGTCTCAAAGTCGCATGAGCGGTTTCGGCATATGATGAACAACATCCGTTTTTTGCACCGAGACACAATACACTGTGTTTGAAACGCTGAAACCGACGCTGCTATTGGTTATTTCTCAATGGTTATTAATGATTACTACCATTAGGCTAAAAAAAGTCGTTTTCAATAACGAATTTCACGAAATTCTGTAAAATGGTCACGTAGAGCGGGAATCTCATGCAGTGTGTAATTGTATACCTACCAACTACCTCATTTCAAATTGTGCTGTCACTTGGCTCCTGAATCTGTATTAAGTGATAAACGGTTATTACCGTAAAATTGTCCGGTGTGATCGGAAGACTGTGAATTGTGTTGTGTTTTTTTGGACTACGGTCTAGATTCATTGTTAATATATCCGAGTATGTATAAACATACACTAGCTCGCAATACGAGCTCGGATGATAAGACAATCCGTATACGAACTATATCTTATGTAATTGGAGTCGTTTGCACAGTTTCCCCTCGGGTACATATATAATTACCTCAGGTCAATAGTTAATTCAGTTAACCTTCAATTAGTAACTACCCGGCTACAACCTAATTGTAGCCAGAAATAATAGTAATAAGTATATAGTTTAGTGTACGGAATGCCTATCCGGTTATAACATGGTGGGGTATGCCGCTACTTCCTATGGCCAGGGGGTGTTTCGGCAAGGGGTTTCGTATGACTGCACCCAATTTCGATAATACCTTAAATTTTTTCTAAAATCGTCAAACATGATAAGCATAACTGCGGCTTGGTTTCTCAAAAATGGTGGTATTCCACCGACACCTTTCCCCAAAACCTCTCTTGCAACAAAAGAAACTGCTTGACGTACAAATATCTTGACATCGGACCCACATTCAGGGACGCCTACACCAAACGAACACACAACATAATCACAACGGATACTAACATAACTATCAATTGCAGCACATGCACATCCAACATAGTATACCTCATTACATGTTCGGATTGTAACCTGCAGTACGTTGGAGAGACTAAAAGAAAATGTTGTGAACGTTTTGGACAACATAGACGTTCTGTAGAACAAGACAACTACTTAGGTTGCAGACTACTACAAGAACATTACAAACACGGTCCATGCGTGAATTACAAAGTAAAAATAATTGAAGCTATCGCTTGCTCAGATGAAGAAACAGAAAAATCAATAAGACTTGAAGGAGAAGACTACTAGATTAAGAAATAAAGGACCAAAGCACCATACGGTTTGATTGATAGAATACGTGGAGAAAATAACGATATAGCTACATATAATCTATTCTACAAAAAATGACAGATATAGCCACAAGCGCGGCATACGAAAATCGCGTACTAGCAAAAAACTTTGTATCGACACAAATCAATACTTGGAAGATATAGAGTCTATTTAATAATGATCCTAGAACATTCAGACAAAGAATAATTCAGGAAATTTTCAAACTAAACAAAAAATCTCTCGCTGTTCTAATGGATAAACTTATTGATTTAAAACTTTCACATCCATTAGAAATAGTGCATGATTTATGTCGATACAAATTGGAAAATAAAACTATCAACACCAACACACACCTAAAACGAAGAAAATAAAAATTCTTTTCGAATATAGTAACAAATTGTGCGACAACATTGGTACAACGTTCAAAGCATATAGCAGGCGGGGAAAAAAACCCAGCCCATTTTTTGGGGGAAAAAACCCACCCCGGTTCCGGAACTTGGGTATATGGTACAGGTCTAAAAATTTGCCAGCGTATAGTACAGTCCCTGTAGGCAAACGTATATAAGCGGTATCCAACCGGGGTCTCGTTGGCACTTTTTATGAGTCAAAAATTTTGACCCCCCATTTTTGACCCGACATGGCTCCAAGAGAGGTGAACTTTGGCGTCTCATTTCTCAGCACTATGAGATGCGAGCTCAAATGTAAAAACACTTTTACAGAGGACTACCCTTCCTCTATTCATGACCGCAGTGGCAGGTCCCTCCTTGTTTCGTACGAGGGGGGGCATGACCGAAATTAGACGGGGTAAAAAAAACCCATGTGGGGGAAAAAAACCCACTTTTTGAAAATGGTCTGGTGATGTCGAAAAACCTTGTAGCTACTCCAAAAGACTCATGGTAGTGCAAAAAGACGTTTATTGTTCACACAAATGCGCATACTGGCACTTTCTTGATCGATTTCTGGAATACAGGCCTAATAGTCGGACTTTGTCATTTTGAGGTCCCTTTGGAGCGGAAAGTAGTATTATCTGGTACTATTGCCAGTTTTTTGTATGTTTTTAATTATAACCTGTTAATTTCTCTTGTTTAAACGCCAAATAACCGAATAAAATTAAACTATGTCCGTCACGAACAGTCACACCCACTTACGGTACCCTCCATGGAGGGTCGATGGCGTAAAAAGTAGCCATAAAGTGCAGATTTTGCATGTATTTGAAGCGTAATAGCAACTTTTTAGTTGTTTTCAACGTTTTCAGGCGAAATTAAGGTGTTTTGTTTTCAAATCTGAAAATTCAAAATTTTATAATGGGCTGCGAAGGGCCGTTTTCAAACTTGTCTACCTGAGGCCCCATAGCAAATCTGCGTATAGTTTTGGCATCAGGGGCGTCTACTACTCCTAATACGTGCCATAGCGTTGAAAAACTACCGCTAACACACTTTTCGGGTGATTTATGGCGTGGGTTTTTTTCCCCCACATGGGTTTTTTTCCCCCAAATAGGTTTTTTTTCCCCGGCAAGTTTTTGGCTTCCCGCCAAAAAATGGTAAGAGATAGCGAAATGAAACCGGTGCCAGCATTTAGAGCAAGGTTAGGGCTACGACATATTTTTTTGGTTTCCCGTGAAAACGTATAGTCTATGAGCTACATTACGAAATATGAAAATGTGGGTTTTTTCCCCGCCTGCTATAGGTCGGCATAGCCTACAATTTGCCTACAACGTTGTGGGCTGGACCCACGCACTACGCAGAGCAATATAGAGGACTATGCAAGCGCCTGCGGGTAGGACTGCGCGCGCCGCGAGCGAAGCGCGCCGTGCGTGGTGCGTAGTCCTTTATTTTGCTCTGCGTACTTCAATTTAAGGGGTTTGTCCCGGATTTTTCTGTATTCAGTGGGGGGACGGGACGTTAAAAGGCTTTTGGTCAGTTAAATTCTACGCAGCCAGGGGCCTATTGCATAAAACTACATTCTTACATCTGTACATCTTTACATCAATAGCAGTTGTAGTGTAAATGTAGTTTTATGTAATAGGCCCCAGGTGGAACTGCGTAGTCCGCTAGGTTCTACGCAGTCCAGTTGGGTTGCGCGGTGGCGCGGTCCACCCGAGACAATCCCGAAATGTCGCGGGTCTTGTTCAGTTTAAGTTTCAACTTGAATGCAAAAATGATGATGTAATCAGTCACTTAGGTATATATATATATATATATATATATATATATATATATATATATATATATATATATATATATATATATATATATATATATATATATATATATATATATATATATATATATATATATATATATATATATATATATATATATATATAATGTGTTTAAAATTAAAGGACTACTCAACGGTCCAGCGGCCGTTGTAGGTTGGCGACTTCGACCATGCTGACCTCTGGTTCAAAGCAATCATAAGATCTAAAAGCATCCAAAAATACTGGCCAAAATCGATCCCTATTGAGTATAGCTACCCAATGATCATCTTCTCATATATCAACACAATCGGTTCCCTTTTCTTTAATTATCGCGAAACAATACAGAATTTGAACGTTGACCAATGGTTCTCTTGTAATACAACCTGTGACGGTGATTCAGGGTTTTTTTTCAAAACGGCCAATGCTCAATTTGTGCTCATTTTTAAATTTCGATGCTCATTTTTAAGTTCGAATGCTCAAAATTTTTTAACGTTTTTTTCGCCGTGTTGCATTGTCAAAACAACACGTATGTTGTGTTTTGCTTACAAATTCTTCTTCGTCAATCGGAAAAAAGGTGGTGCTACACTAATTTTTTAAAAGGACAATTTATCGGTTCAGGCCGATCTGGGGTGACGTAAACTTTTTTAAGGGGAATAAAAAACTAGAAAACTTTTTTCCCGCAATAAAATTTGGGGGTATGACCATTCTATTTCTTGTAATAGGTAAAAATGCACTTTTTCGCAGTTTTAATACTAAATTCGCAGTAGAAACGCAAGATCAGTAAGCTACATCTTTGCAGGGATCTGGAATTCTGGAGGCAGCAGCCCCCAGTAAAACATTTTCATTTTTTTTTCGATTTTTTCATTTTTTTGGCCGAATTTAGTGAACTGGAGACGTAGCAGAAATTTTTTCCGAAAATTAAAACAAACAATTGGAACGCCACATCAGACAGTGTGTTACACAAATAAATGCAGCATATAATGTATATACTCGTGTGGTTTATACACGAATATTTTTTGATGAAAGATAATAACAAAGAATTGTATATAATCCATAGACCTGCCGGGGTCTGCAGGCAGCAACCTCCAGAAAAAATTGCTAATTTTTTTATTTTCAGGCCAAATCTTTGATTAATTGGATGCGTATATATCGGAAATTTTTTCGGCTGGGCTATAAACACCAGTGGGGGAAAGGAGCCTTGTGTAAAAATTGACTGGGAATAATTTTGTTGGGTCGCACCTTCGGCTATGTTTGGAAAATAATATCAGCGTAGCAGTTATTTGAGAATGGAAAACATTTTTATGGAAAACAGACCTCTTGACACCATGCAGGTAAAAGACATTTTTGTAAAAATCACCGTATATATTGTCTGCCCGCAACTTCGAAAGTCTGAAATTTTTTCGTCTCGCCGATGTAAGAGAGACATTTGCCACCTAGCTATGCCCTTGTCCATACATTACCGACACTACTGGATACTTAAGTTGAGATAAACTATATTATAAGCATAAGTCAATGAATATGAACTTAGTTTTCGTACTTGGCGACTTCAAACCGGTTCTAGCCTGATTATGTCAATCTGGGACATACCGAAAAAATTTCCGAGCGACCAAAAAACCAAAGAGGGGACCCTTGCATAAAATATGACTGAAAATTTTTTGAAAATATGAAAATGAAAATGAAATGAAATCAAAAATGAAATCTGAAAATATGAGTTTCTAAATTCTTCCTTCTGGCGACGTCTTTGGGCAATATCAGCAATGCTCATTTGATGCTTATTTTTATTTTTCAGTGCTCATTTTTATGTCCCAATGCTCAAATGAGCACAAATTTGAGCAAAAAAAACCGTGCTGTGATTCTTCCGAACATAAGGACACACACTATAAACACATAATCACATGAAACATGGCCGTAGTTAATAACATGAAAATTCAAACACTTCTGGAAAAAGGTACCAAATTCAGAATACCACAAAAAATGACCTGGAAACAGCCAAAACGTTTTTGACTAATAGAATTAATAATTATATTGAAAAAATGAATTCAAAATTTGGTACCTATTTAAGAGAGTTCGCGGAATGGAAAAGAGCAATTGTACAGGAAATAGATAAACACGAATTCAAAATTAACGCATCCAAATTGTACGTAAAAACAAAAACTTAAAACAAAAATTTGTATTCACAGTCGTAGATAAAAGGCATCACAAAATTTCGCCATCGTTTGCAAAAAGTTCTACATATTACACAAAATTTTAGAAGAAATAGGCATCACCGGCATTACGAACACTTATGAAACAATAAACAATATTAACCCCATTGATCTAATCAACACATTATCGGTAGAATCGGAAAATTTCGGTTTCAAAATAGACTCGGAAAATCGACAACTACCCTTTATACAATGATCCCTAAATGCCATAAAAACCCAACTGGCTTCCGAACTATATTTCTAGCACTAAAGCCTGTACTAAACCAATTTCTATGTCTATTTCTAATGCATACAAATTAATCCAAAAACGCATAGAAAATTGTAAATATTGCATTAAAAATTATTGGAACATTGACCCGTACTAGGTTATCAATAGTAATCAAACAAGTAGGCCCCAAAAGGGGCAATGTTCCTTCCCCGGTGTCTACCTTTCAAGTTTAATTGAATTGTTTCTACTGTACGCTACGGCTACACTGCGTAACTAAGGTACTTACCCTATTACCTAGCTTATTCTAAATTGCACTGCGTATCCTAAACTATGTACCACCTACTTTCTTAAACTATCCTAACTACGTATACACATTTCCAAAAAAGTGCTGCAGGATGTTAAGCATCCCGCTGCAGCAAGCCATTCGGCCCCAATTACGCTTTGATCTGAGCTGAGCACATCAGCTCCAAGAAGCGATAAACAGTGTTATCCAGGGTCTCTTATATAGTCCTGGTGAAACATTACGGTGCCGAGGCTGAAAAAGTTACACCAAAACACTCTACATCGATTATTGATTTTCATGGATATACGCAGACAAAAATCAGCAGCCAACTCCCAGGCTGAAAACACACACAAAACATACAGGCTATGCAGCCTGCTCAGCAGCGCTGCGAACAGTTAGTTTCAAAACAATAGTTCCTTCTCTAGAAGGAACAAAAATTCTGGAAAGGATTAAGTGGATTAGCAATAATAGTTCGGCCATGCAGTCAATACCTACGATTTAGGACTACTATTACAAACCTAGTTCACGAACACATTATTAATAACATAGAAAACATTCTACCTATTGCTTTCAAATGTAACATAGGTCTATCTATCTATAAAGCATCGGCAAATTGGTATTCCAATAACACATCGGGAGTTAAAGTAGACGCTGATGTTATGCTAACACTCACTAAATGGATAGTCAAAAACGGATATTTCACCTGCGGCTACAAATTACTTAGACAATGCATCGGTATACCAATGGGTACCAACGTTGGACCCTTCATAGCTAACCTTGCACTTTTTTTAAACGAATACAATTACATAAAAAATCTGATAAAAAATAAAGAATATAATAAAAGAGCAATACTAAGTAATGTATACCGATACATTCATGATATAACTCTTCTTAATGACAAAAACCTGTTTGAAAATATTCATAAAGATATCTACCCAAGTTTCTTAACACTGAATAAGGTTAATACATCAGAAGATTTCGCTGACGTTCTAGACATGACTATAGACATCAAAGATCAAAAATTCAGTACTAAAATTTACGATAAATGGGATAACTTCGGTTTCCACACTATATCTCTCCCAAATTTGCTGGGTAACATCTCAGAAAATTGCGGTTACAACACTTACATTAATGAAATCAATCGATTCGCATGCTTGTCCACTAATATCGATGATTTCATTAATCGTGTTAAGCTGCTAACACCTAAACTATTAGATAAAGGATATAGCAAAAGAAAGCTTAAAGTACATGCACATAAAATCATAAAGAAAAATAAATTACTTGCTAAATACAGTTACAAGTCACCCAAGGAACTAACAAATTTATGTTTCACTAACACTATCACCTAGACTTAGGAGGGAGCGACGAAACCTTTTCATTTATTTTGTTTTTTGAATTTTTACAATTTTTTTAAAATTATTCAAAAGCAAATTATCGATAGCAGATCCACTGATGAGTCGCCTGCACCGATAATGGTCTGGAGAACCCGCATTACTAACATCTCCTATAATAAGTGTTTTCTCAATATACAGCAATATATAGAAAAATATAAAAATATATATATATATATATATATATATATATATATATATATATATATATATATATATATATATATATATATATATATATATATATATATATATATATATATATATATATATATATATATATATATATATATATATATATATATATATATATATATATATATATATATATATATATATATATATATATATATATATATATATATATATATATATATATATATATATATATATATATATATATATATATATATATATATATATATATATATATATATATATATATATATATATATATATATATATATATATATATATATATATATATATATATATATATATATATATATATATATATATATATATATATATATATATATATATATATATATATATATATATATATATATATATATATATATATATATATATATATATATATATATATATATATATATATATATATATATATATATATATATATATATATATATATATATATATATACATAAATATACATTTAAACATATATATATATATATATATATATATAAATATTTACAGAAATAAATATATATATATATATATATATATATAGATATATTGATTCCTGTAAATATATAGATTAAGCTTAGATTTTAGAGATGTGTAAATAGATATTAATAGGGGGGGGGTTGACCAGTTTAGAAATTACGGGTTAATTGTCTATCTAGTTTTAGCAGGTGTGAGGCGGGTTCTCCAGACCATTATCGGTGCAGGCGACTCATCGGTGGATCTGCTATCGATAATTTGCTTTAATATAATTTTCCAAAAATTGTGAAAATTCTAATACAAATTAAGTGAAAGGGTTTCGTCGCTCCCGCCTGTATCTAAGTGATAGTGTTAGTGAAACATAAATTAGTTAGTTCTTTTGGGGATTTGTAACTGTATTTAGAATGTAATTTATTCTTGTTAATGATTTTGTGTGCATGTACTTTAAGCTTTCTTTTGCTGTATCCTTTATCTAATAGTTTAGGTGTTAGCAGCTTAACACGATTAATGAAATCATCGATATTAGTGGACAAGCATGCGAATCGATTGATTTCATTAATGTAAGTGTTGTAACCGCAATTTTCTGAGATGTTACCCAGCAAATTTGGGAGAGATATAGTGTGGAAACCGAAGTTATCCCATTTATCGTAAATTTTAGTACTGAATTTTTGATCTTTGATGTCTATAGTCATGTCTAGAACGTCAGCGAAATCTTCTGATGTATTAACCTTATTCAGTGTTAAGAAACTTGGGTAGATATCTTTATGAATATTTTCAAACAGGTTTTTGTCATTAAGAAGAGTTATATCATGAATGTATCGGTATACATTACTTAGTATTGCTCTTTTATTATATTCTTTATTTTTTATCAGATTTTTTATGTAATTGTATTCGTTTAAAAAAAGTGCAAGGTTAGCTATGAAGGGTCCAACGTTGGTACCCATTGGTATACCGATGCATTGTCTAAGTAATTTGTAGCCGCAGGTGAAATATCCGTTTTTGACTATCCATTTAGTGAGTGTTAGCATAACATCAGCGTCTACTTTAACTCCCGATGTGTTATTGGAATACCAATTTGCCGATGCTTTATAGATAGATAGACCTATGTTACATTTGAAAGCAATAGGTAGAATGTTTTCTATGTTATTAATAATGTGTTCGTGAACTAGGTTTGTAATAGTTTTCCGAAATCGTAGGTATTGACTGCATGGCCGAACTATTATTGCTAATCCACTTAATCCTTTCCAGAATTTTTGTTCCTTCTAGAGAAGGAACTATTGTTTTGAAACTAACTGTTCGCAGCGCTGCTGAGCAGGCTGCATAGCCTGTATGTTTTGTGTGTGTTTTCAGCCTGGGAGTTGGCTGCTGATTTTTGTCTGCGTATATCCATGAAAATCAATAATCGATGTAGAGTGTTTTGGTGTAACTTTTTCAGCCTCGGCACCGTAATGTTTCACCAGGACTATATAAGAGACCCTGGATAACACTGTTTATCGCTTCTTGGAGCTGATGTGCTCAGCTCAGATCAAAGCGTAATTGGGGCCGAATGGCTTGCTGCAGCGGGATGCTTAACATCCTGCAGCACTTTTTTGGAAATGTGTATACGTAGTTAGGATAGTTTAAGAAAGTAGGTGGTACATAGTTTAGGATACGCAGTGCAATTTAGAATAAGCTAGGTAATAGGGTAAGTACCTTAGTTACGCAGTGTAGCCGTAGCGTACAGTAGAAACAATTCAATTAAACTTGAAAGGTAGACACCGGGGAAGGAACATTGCCCCTTTTGGGGCCTACTTGTTTGATTACTATTGATAACCTAGTACGGGTCAATGTTCCAATAATTTTTAATGCAATATTTACAATTTTCTATGCGTTTTTGGATTAATTTGTATGCATTAGAAATAGACATAGAAATTGGTTTAGTACAGGCTAGAAATATAGTTCGGAAGCCAGTTGGGTTTTTATGGCATTTAGGGATCATTGTATAAAGGGTAGTTGTCGATTTTCCGAGTCTACTTTGAAACCGAAATTTTCCGATTCTACCGATAATGTGTTGATTAGATCAATGGGGTTAATATTGTTTATTGTTTCATAAGTGTTCGTAATGCCGGTGATGCCTATTTCTTCTAAAATTTTGTGTAATATGTAGAACTTTTTGCAAACGATGGCGAAATTTTGTGATGCCTTTTATCTACGACTGTGAATACAAATTTTTGTTTTAAGTTTTTGTTTTTACGTACAATTTGGATGCGTTAATTTTGAATTCGTGTTTATCTATTTCCTGTACAATTTGCTCTTTTCCATTCCGCGAACTCTCTTAAATAGGTACCAAATTTTGAATTCATTTTTTCAATATAATTATTAATTCCATTAGTCAAAAACGTTTTGGCTGTTTCCAGGTCATTTTTTTGTGGTATTCTGAATTTGGTACCTTTTTCCAGAAGTGTTTGAATTTTTATGTTATTAACTACGGCCATGTTTCATGTGATTATGTGTTTGATAGGTGTGTGTCCTTATGTTCGGAAGAATCACAGCACGGTTTTTTTTGCTTTAAATTTGTGCTCATTTGAGCATTGGGGACATAAAAATGAGCACTGAAAAATAAAAATAAGCATCAAATGAGCATTGCTGATATTGCCCAAAGACGTCGCCAGAAGGGAAGAGTTTAGAAATCTATATTTTCAGATTTCATTTTTGATTTTTTTCATTTTTCATTTTTTTTTTTTCTTTTTTTCCTGTTTTTTCGGGTCGGCTCAGTAGAATGGTTTTGCAAGTAGAAAATTCTCAGTTCATATTTACTTATCTTATAATATAGTTTATTCTCAAATTAGGCACCATGTCGGTAATGTATGGCAAGGGTATAGGGTCAAAAATCACATTTTGGCGAGACGCAAAAAAAATTTTCAGTACTTTTCTTTCCGGCGCGCGGCCTATTTTTACAAATGCTCGCTTTTCCTGCTTTCAGAGGTCTTTTCCATAAAATTTTTTCCATCTCAAATAACTGATAATTATTTTCCAAAAGCATAGCTGAAACTGCACCAATAAAATATCATTCCAGTCAATTTTTTCGGCTGGGCTATAAACACGGGGGGGGAGCCTTGTGTAAATATTTACTTACTGGAGGGATTTTGTTGGGTCGCACCTTCGGCTATGTTTGGAAAATAATAGATCAGCGTAGCAGTTATTTGAGAATGGAAAACATTTTTATGGAAAACAGACCTCTTTGACACCATGCAGGGAAAAGACATTTTTGTAATGTTCACCTTATATTGTCTGCCAGCAACTTTTAAAGCTTGTTTTTTCTGTCTCGCCGATGAGAGAGACATTTGCCACCTAGCTATGCCCTTGTCCACACATTATCTCCCACATTACTGGATACTTAAGTTGAGATAAATTATATTATAAGCATAAGTCAATGAATATGAACTTAGTTTTCGCAGTTTTTGTACTTGGCGACTTCAAACCGGTTCTAGCCTGATTATGTTAATCTGGGACATACCGAAAAAATTTCCTAGTGAGCGACCAAAAAACCAAAGAAAAGGGGGACCCTCGCATAAAATGATGACTGAAAATACTGAAAATATTTAAAAATATGAAAAGAAAAAAAAAAAAAAAAAAAAAAAAAAAATCAAAAAATAATGGAGTTTCTAAATTCTTCCTTCTGGCGACACGTTCTTTGGGCAATATCAGCAATGTCTCATTTGATGCTTATTATTTATTTTTCAGTGTCCTCATTTCACTATCTTATGCCCCAACTCAAGCAAATGAGCACAAATTTGAGCAAAAAAAACCGTGCTGTGATTCTTCCGAACATAAGGACACACACTATAAACACATAATCACATGAAACATGGCCGTAGTTAATAACATAAAAATTCAAACACTTCTGGAAAAAGGTACCAAATTCAGAATACCACAAAAAAATGACCTGGAAACAGCCAAAACGTTTTTGACTAATGGAATTAATAATTATATTGAAAAAATGAATTCAAAATTGGTACCTATTTAAGAGAGTTTGCGGAATGGAAAAGAGCAATTGTACAGGAAATAGATAAACACGAATTCAAAATTAACGCATCCAAATTGTACGTAAAAACAAAAACTTAAAACAAAAATTTGTATTCACAGTCGTAGATAAAAGGCATCACAAAATTTCGCCATCGTTTGCAAAAAGTTCTACATATTACACAAAATTTTAGAAGAAATAGGCATCACCGGCATTACGAACACTTATGAAACAATAAACAATATTAACCCCATTGATCTAATCAACACATTATCGGTAGAATCGGAAAATTTCGGTTTCAAAGTAGACTCGGAAAATCGACAACTACCCTTTATACAATGATCCCTAAATGCCATAAAAACCCAACTGGCTTCCGAACTATATTTCTAGCCTGTACTAAACCAATTTCTATGTCTATTTCAAATGCATACAAATTAATAAAAAAACGCATATAAAATTGTTAATATTTCATTAAAAATTATTGGAACATTGACCCGTACTAGAGCAAT
>JASANF010006801.1:0-16281 GCA_030248245.1 Trissonchulus sp. WLG1_4
TTTTTTTAATTTTGAAATAAAATTTGCATTGAAAACTTAATTTCAAGCCACACTTGGCCAAAATGTAGAGTGATCGCGGGGGTCTGGGGGCGGTAGCCCCCAAAAGCTAGCGCTTTTTTAAAATTTTGCATTCAAAACTTAATTTCAAGCGGCACTTGGCCAAGAAAATAGAATGATCGCGGCGGTCTGGGGGCGGTAGCCCCCAGAAGCTAGCGCTTTTTTAAAATTTTGAAATAAAATTTGCATTGAAAACTTAATTTCAAGCGGCACTTGGCCAAGAAAATAGAATGATCGCGGGGGTTGGCTAGCGCTTTTTTAAAATTATGAAATAAAATTTGCAGTGAAAAAGCTATTTCAGCAACAGTTTCTATTTTTTCCTAATCCTAATGGATATGCCATTTTGTGAATCCCTACTGCAAAAACTTACACGCATACATAGTTGGGGGGATGGGGGGGAAGACCCTCCCCTCCCAAAATTTGGTCCCGGGGGAGGGAGGGGGTTTCCCGTCACGGGGGAAAGAGGGGGAGGGTCCAGGCGGTAGTAAAATTTTAGCCAAAATTAGAAAAAATTAGAAAAAAATGCCAAAGATTTTTACCGAAATTTTGGCCAAAAATTGTCAATATCGGTGTTTTTTGGTCAAAAAAGGTAAAAATTGCGTCATTTGGGGAGGGAGCGAGGGAGGGGAGTCACAATGAGTTGACACAGGGGAGGGGTTCCCACCAAGCGGGGGAGGGGTACCCAAAATTTCGGTGCTGTTACATGTATGCTTACACGTATATATGTAACAGCATATATATAACTGTCAAAAAATAATATATACTTTTAAATTTTCAGAAAATAGAGTTCAGAAACCAAAATCAGATGTATCGGAAATTTTGGCTGGTGAGGCATTTAAAACCAAAGACCGGTAAGACCGTCATATCAGCAAGCGTAGCGAACGAACTGCTGCAAAAGTAGGTGCTGCATAATGCTCTCACACATACAAGGTTTTAATAATAAAAGATCATAACAAGGAACCGAACAAGCGACGGAGTTGCAGGGGTCTGGGGGCGGCAGTCCCCAGAAAAATTTGAGAAATTTTTTAATTTTAGGCTAAATCTGGTCAATTGGAGGGGTGCAGGTTCGGCGGGGGGGGGGGGAAATTCAAACGCATATTTTTTCAATGTAAAAACACGTTTTTATAGGTTTTCGGACGCGCTGAGTTCATTTTTAGCACTTTCCAAGCAAAAAAACGTAGATTTACTGCTTTTCGAAAAAATTCAAAATTTGTCGAAAATCATCATTTTTTGACATTCAGGGGCTAATATTTTCGAAAATTTTCACCGATACAGTCGTAATATCAGTCTGAAGTTTAATCATCACAACGTAACTTATAATAATATATTTAATTCAGCTTTGTTTCCAAAATATTCTGCTCATTTATACCAAAAAATGTTAATTTTTTAAACTTATTTAATAGGCGAACTATGCATCGTTAAACTGAGCTCACATATCAATTGTTATTGTTTCTTTTTGCATAGACAATAAATTAACTACATTTTCCGACACAAAATAGCATTTTTAGTTAAAATTAGCAATTTTTAATAATGAAGAATACCATAAAATACGAATTCAAAACGTCACTGCTGCTCAGCATCACGCTGGCGCTGACAGCCAATTTCGGTTCAAAAGCGCAGCTTTGTTTATGATTCCACAGTAGCAAATATCCTTTTATTTGATGCAAGCAACTAATACTAAGCCTGAGCCTAAGCACTAAGCCTCAGCCTAAGCACTAAGCCTAAGCCTAAGCACTAAGCCTAAGCCTAAGCCTAAGCACTAAGCCTCAGCCTAAGCACTAAGCCTAAGCCTAAGGCCTAAATTTAAGAAAAAACCTACTAAGAAACATCAGGAATAACTTTACCGCACTAAAAAACCCCAACTAGCTTCATATTTTGAAAAACTTTGTGGTTATAGCCCGGAATTCGTACTAAACCTTACGTGCGCTGTAACGCTTCAATCAGCCTGATCCTGGTAGCTTCAGAAAAAGTTTTGTAACTTTTCAAAGCCTGAACCGATTTGCAAAATTTTTTCAGCATTTAGTAGCTTAGAAGTTGCTCTTTCAATAGTAGCAGCAGGTTTTCATTTGATTCAGTATTTTTAACTAAATCCAATTTTGCGCAAAAAATTTCATGTAAAGTTTAATTTTTTGACAAAGTTTGATTTCCAGCTAAAGCTTACATCCTACAAACTTCTAACCTAGCCTATTCGAAAGAGCGTTCAATTTTGACCCCCTTTAGGTTTGGGGGATATAGGGGGACTCCGGATCATTAGTCGAAAAAATGCCGTTTTTCCGACTTATTCCACCCCTAAGGGTTTTAACACCAATAATTTCAATCTAGATTTTTATTAAAAGGGGCGACAGCTATTTTGGGGGCTAGAGATCAGATTGGCGGCTTGGCTGACGATGGGGGTTCTATATTTTTATTAAAAGATGGGGTAGGAAGCGATTTATGGGCAAAAATAATTTTTCCCCCCCGCCGAACCTTGACCAATTGGAGGCGTATATATTAGAAATTTTTGAAATTTTCTTACTTATGAGTTGGACAAAAGGGGGTTCGGCCCTTGGCTCAAGGGGGGGGGGGGGGGCAAAGACGCTGAAGGGGGGGCCAAAATTGCTGAGGGGGGGGGGGGGGCCCCCGGCCCCCCCCCCCCCCTGGCTACGCCACTGCACGCACTATATTTCTGTCTCATGCAGAAAGAATTGCGTTAGTTCACAAAAAAAATATACCACACTCAAAATCGAAAATCAAAATCACCGAAAATTTTTAATTACGTTTCAGTAGAACACAACTGCTAGTGTTTTTCAGCCTCTCAGATTCATTACATACGTGTAAATGCACTGGCTTGTGCAGGCATTTCCGTGAAAATCTATTTTTCTTGACGAAATTTGCTCAAAAATGTTCAAAAAAACTTTTTATGTGATATGTGCATCAAATTGAAGGAAATTCACTTCTGATCAACTTTGGTTCTTACGATGCATGTTTATTTTTGCGCGTTTTCAAAATAATGGCCAAAACCCACATTTCAGGAGTGCCACCTTAAGGGGGCGCTCTGAGTAACTTCCAATAAATCAAATTGCTATAATTTTTTCTTTCTTGCTGATACGAACTTTTTTGCTTAAGTGCAATCAAGATGAACACCAGGCAAGCATTTTTGCAAAGTTTGATGACTCTCGGAACATTTTAGCAAATTTTATGACTGCATCAAAATTGAAATTTTGAAAAATTTGACTAATTTTTGAAATGACGTAGCTCAATGGTGCCTCAACCAATTTTAACAATCTATAGCTTAAAATAAAGACAATTATTTTGCCGAGGTGCCATTTTTGTCGAATTTTCGTTACTGACGACAAAGTTTTAGTTATTTTAATTTCTATCAAAAGTGACGTTTTAAAAAGCCTATCATATTGAGCCAAAGCATAATAATTACAATTCAAGAAGTTCGGCGCCTCCAAATACATCTGCTCTAACAGTCTGCAAAGTTTCAAGCGGATCGGTTTTCGCAGCTGACAGTAATCTTAAAAAAATAAACGCTATAGCCCAATTTCAGAAACCTGAAGTTTGCCTACACATACATATTTTCCAAAAAATAGAGCTAATTTTTCTGTACTAAAATCCGTTGAGAAAAGTTTCAGAAGCCAAAAAGTAGCTAACGAAAAATTAGTTTGAAAAATAGTGTATTTTTGTCAATGTTGGTCAACGTATTTTAGAAATTTTTTTAGAAAGGTTTGCCCACACAAACGACTTTTTGAAAAGTTGCAACTACCAATCAACTACAAAGAACTGTTTCAAAAAGTACCAAAAGCCATATGAAATTTTGTGGTATATCGATTTAAAGATTTTTCCCATTGAAAAATAGGTTAAAATTTCAAGTTGAACAAAATTTGACGTTATATACATCAAATGAAAGCTAATTTAATTTGCAACAACTTTTCTTCTTGAGTTAATTAACGAAAACTTACGGTAAAAGTTTTATCGCCCAAAGTCAGTTATTCAGAGCGCCACCTTAAGAAAGCATTTTGTATAGATTATAGAACCGTTATCCACAAACCTCAATTTCTTGCGGGAGGACCATTTAAAAATTGGAGTGTTAATTAGGACAAAAAAACATGTTCGTTTTGTGTTTTTGAAACTGAACGGTTGCCGAAATTTGAAGCAACAAGTGGCTTTAAATAAAAGCAGCAAATGAATTTTCTGGGATTTTTTTATCTTCTTGGAACCCATGGGTTCTTGGCAAGCCATGTTCTCGCTGTGCCAAGATTGCCTAAACTAGAACCTGTGGAATCCTTTGCCCTCAGTGATCAGTGGCGTATCCAGGATTTCGCAAAGGGGGGGCTGCACCTGGAGCTTTTATAGAATTTATGAAATAAAATTTGCATTGAAAAAGTAATACTAAGCATAAGCAACACTTGCCGTGAAATCATAGTGGCGTACGGGTCTCGGGGCCGCGGTCCCCAGAAGCTTCAGCTTTTTTAGAAATTTGAAATAAATTTTGCATTGAAAAAGGAATTCTAGGCCGGTATTCATAAAAGTCGGGATAAAAAGCTCGGCTTTTTAGCTGTAATTCTGGCTTAAAAAAGCCGGGATAAAAAGCTTGGCTTGCGCTCAAGTCTGGATTTTTATCCGAGCTTTTTGGTCAATCCTGGCTTGATCAAGCCTAGCTTTTTATCGAAGCTCTTTCGTACGCATGAAAAAAATCTAAAATCTATGTCGAAGCCGGGATTATAATCCGAGCTTGATTTTTATGAATATCATAAGCCCGGCTTTTTATCCCAGCTTTTATGAATACCAAAAAGCCTGGATAAAAAGCCGAGCTTGGTTTTATGAATAATATGAAAAGCCGACATTTTAAGCCAGGCTGCTATAATCTCAGATAAAAAACCGAGCTTGCACTTTTATAAATACGGGGGCTAAGCAGCACTTGTTGTAAAATCATAGTGGTTGCAAGACTTGCAGTAGGAGCCTGGGGGCGGCTGACCCCACACGCCGTTTTTTAGTTTTCGGTCTGGTTTTTGGTTTTTAGTGAACTTCGTCGCATTGCGACTTGCACTTTTCGTCTTTGCTGCATCCCATTCCGTCAGACAAAAAGTGCGCAGCGCCTGCTCCACCGGTGTGTGATTAGAATGATGCGATGGAGGATTGAGCCACGCCATGATAAAAGTATTTTTGAGCAGCCGAAAAATGACAACAAAAAAGCGGACAACCAGTATTTGGAGATTTTTTGGAAGTTGAAGGTAGAATTTGTCAACTGGAGACGTATCAGGAACACTTTTGTCAGCTTGTAAATTTTCGTAAAGGGGGGGGCTGCTACCCTCTAAGGGGGGTGCTCAAACCGCAAAGGGGGGGGGGGCTGCAGCACAACCCCCCCCCCCCCCCCCCCCCCTAAATACGCCACTGTCAGTGATAAGCGTTTTCACAATTTTTTACAACCTGTATTATTCCCGTTTGAAACGTATTTACACGGAGTAAAAGTAATTATTACAATTGAAGTATTTTGTAGAAGTCATGGGGTTAAATGCAGTTGGGGGGAATAGTGGACCGGACCTAATGCCTTGGGAGATGCATTTTTGCTTTAAGAACCCCTATTTCATTTTTTGGATTTTCTGAGATATATCCCCCCCAAAATCTAAACCCTCAGCGAGGGACGTTTTCGCATTTTTTTTCGAAAACCCGTGTTTTCTCCGTTCGAAATGTGTCTAAATTATGTCGGAATAATGTTAACTATTTTTAAGAATCAAAACAAAGGCACGTTGACCCCGTTCATTCCGAAAATTGGCCAAATTCACCAGAGTTTTGACCAAATTCAAACTGGGTTTCAATTTACGCTTGGGCGTAGGCTTAGGCTTAGGGCTTAAGCTTAGGCTTAGTATCAAGCGTAGTATCAAGTTTAGGCTTAGGTTCAGGCTTAGGCTTAGGCTCAGGCTTAGGTACTAAAAAATAGACATTTTCAGAAAAAACCCTGCCAGCGTAGCCTAGAGAATTCGGATCAAGTGCAGTTGGGGGGGGGGCTAGTGGACCTATTTTTTGGAAAGGAAGCATTTTTTGTAATTGAACCCCTATCCACAAATTTGGATTTTCTGAGATATGCCCCCTTGAAAATCGCATTTTCAGTGTTTTTGGAAGTGACCGTAGGTCAAAGTTCGAAGCCAAAAACGGCTATAATTTTTGTTTTTGGATAGTTTTAAGTGCGTTATGATGTTTTAAGGCATCGTTTAGGCTTAGCTGGCTGGATTTTTCCTGAAAATTTCGATTTTTTTGTTCCTAAGCCTGAGCCTAAGCCTAAGCCAGAACCTAAGCCTAAGCATCATACTCAGCCTAAGCCTGAGCCCCATACTAAGCCTAAGCGCTAAGCCTAAGCCCAAGCCTAAATTGAGGCCTTGTTTGAATTAGGTTGAAAATTGGACGATTCTGGTGAATTTGGCCAATTTTTCGAAAGGAACGGTGTCATAGTGCCTTTGTTTTGATCCTAAAAAATTATAAACATTATTCCAACTCTATTCAAACACGTTTAGGACGGAAACAACAAGGGTTTCTGAAAAAATTACGAAAACGTCCCTCAGTGAAGGTTCAGATTTCGGGGGGTCATATCTCAGAAAATCCAAAAAATGAAACAGGGTTCTTGAAGCAAAAATGCTTCCTTCAAGGTGCTCTACTCAAGAAACTGGGTCCACTATATATTCCCCCCCCCAACTGCATTTAACCCGAGAATTCTCCCAGCTAAGCCTAGACCAGTGTTTTTTTCGTCAAAAATTTTGCGTCGTCTGACGCATATGCCCAAATTTTTTTGCGTCATTTTGAAAAAAAAGGGCGCAGGGCGGTTATAATGTTATCTAAGCGCGTGTTTTATGGCACTGGCCGTCCTCAATTGCACTTTTTGGGTTTAAAAAATTTTTCTGAAAAAATTTTAATTTCTTCTTTAAAAGGGGGGGGCCCCCGAAAAAAAAACGGGGGGAATGGCTTTTTGATTTTTTGTAATGGGTTAAAATGCAGTATTTTCAATACTAACATAAAAATGTGTATCGAAAAGGGAAAACCACGTTGCCAGAAGATGCAGGGGTCTGAAAAAATTGGGAATTTTTTATTTTTAGGCCAAATTTGATCAATTGGAAACGTATCGGAAAATTTTTTCGACCAGGCAATAAAAGCAAAAGGGAGAACCCTTGTGCAATTAGAAAAAATTTCGGGAGGGGGGGGGGCAATTCCGACCATTCGCCCTTCCCTGGGTACGCCATTGCCTTGCCCATTTAAAAGTATGCGAAAGCTGAGCTTAACTATAAATTCTGGTTTCTGAGAGTCGGGGTCGGGGACTTGGACTTTAAATAACTATGGACCTGGCCGTGGCGTCTCAGCATCTAGAATTTTTTGTTTTATTCGATACGCTGCACAGTGCGTTATCCAATAGGGACTTAAATATCACGTCAATGTCGGTGCTGATGGCTGATCACGTCAATGTCGGTATGTTGTTGAGAAGCTAAACTCAGTTCCCCAGAGACGGCATCATTACGCCAAATTAGGGTGTCAGGAACTTAATTATTAACACTGTAAACACGCAGCTAATTTCAGCAGATATGTAATAGAATTCTCTTATTCTGGCATTAATTGATGCTTTTAAGAAACTTGCTGTTGCTGTGTGTGGCATGCTTCGACACGATTTTTTCTAATCATATATAATCTTAATCATAAATCATAATGGTTGTTAACTGTCGTTGAAACCAGTTGTAGCTGTATATGTACAGATCAAGCTTGAAACATTAGACACATCAGAAATTTTTACAAATTTGATGGTTTTGACGCAATTTTGGAAAATTTTTCAAATTTTTCCCGACGATAATGTTATTTTCGACACTTGTTGGCCAAATCAGCTATGGCAGCTTTCAACCTCAGCCGAAAAAAAGTGCGTCACAGGACGCACATGGCCGAAAAAAGTGCGAAATTTCAGAAAAAAAGTGCGGCGTTTCGCACTTTTTGACGCAAAAAAAAACACTGGCCTAGACGATGCTTTAAAACACCATAACGCCCTCTAAAGTATCCAAAAACAATGATTATTGCCTTTTTTGGCTTCAAACTTTGGCCTATATACGTTCTCTTCCCAAAACACTGAAAATGCAGTTTTCAAGGGGTCATAGCTTAGAAATTTGAGGATAGAGTTTCTGTTACAAAAAATGGTTCCCTTGAGGTGCTCTACTCCAAAAAATAGGTCCACTATTTCCCCCGCCCCAACTGCACTTGATCCAAATCATGTCAGTCAACTATGTTGACCTGAAGTGACCACCCCAAAAATTTCGATGGGGCCGGGAGCCCTTGATCTTCTCGAAAGTGAAGAATGATGGGTTTTTAATTTTTATGAAAGATACATATATATATATATATATATATATATATATATATATATATATATATATATATATATATATATATGATGGATGTACATATAGTACGTATACCCTGCACTGTATTCTATGTCTGTTCGTTGTTCCAGAATGCAAGCCAGTGGCGCTCAAAGATTGGAGTCGGACGATGTGATAATTTACCGAAGCCGACGCGGCGGTATTCGCATCGGACTGGTCACTGAGACGTACGCAGATCAGGAGGAATCAGACACAGATTCGGATGACGAAGCCAGTTGGCTGGATGACAATAGTCGAGATGAAAAGGATAAGCTGAAGCCAGGTCACGCGCGGGTGGAATGGTTTCCTACAGGAAAAGAAGGCTATATCCATGAATCAAAAGTTGGTGAACCCGGTTACAATTTATGGTTCATATACATAGGCATAATATCTGCGTAGTGTATCATTACGAGGCCAAGCAATCTTAAGGCGGGTGGGCCTGTATATTTTAGTAGAGGCTCCTGACGTTTAGTAGACATAATATTTCACAATTATGGAGCATTCCACAGCCACCAGGGGCATATTTGGAGTTTCAAGGCAACTGTTTGGCAGCAAATAGGTGTTCTTGCTCCGATAGGTCAATTCTGAGGTGGCTTTGCCCCGGAGTCCTCGCGTCTATATATACGTCTTGTGTTATATATATATATATATATATATATATATATATATATATCAGTGGCGGATCCAGGAATTTTTTTCGGGGGGGGCGCGACCCCCCCCCACTCGGCCATTACAAATACAATATATACAAATTTTCTGGTGCGGGAGTCTGGGGGCGGCAGACTCCAGAAGCTGAGCACCTTTTCTGTTTTTGACCCCGGGATATCTTCTAAAATCTGTAACTTTTATCAAAACACACAGTTGCGGGGGTCTGGGGGCGGCAGTCCCCAGAAACTGAGCACCTTTTCTGTTTTTGACCAGGGGACATCTTCTAAAATCTGTAACTTTTATCAAAACACACAGCTGCGGGGGTCTGGGGGCGGCAGCCCCCAGAAGCTGGGCAAGTTTTTTGTTTTTGACCATGCGATATCCTCGAAAATCTGTAACTTTTATCGAAACACACAGTTGCGGGGGTCTGGGGGCTGCAGCCCCCAGAAGCTGGGCAACTTTTCTGTTTTTGACCCCGCGATATCCTCGAAAATCTGTAACTTTTATCAAAACACACAGTTGCGGGGGTCTGGGGGCGGCAGTCCCCAGAAGCTGAGCACCTTTTCTGTTTTTGACCAGGGGACATCTTCTAAAATCTGTAACTTTTATCAAAACACACAGCTGCGGGGGTCTGGGGCGGCAGCCCCCAGAAGCTGGGCAACTTTTTTGTTTTTGACCATGCGATATCCTCGAAAATCTGTAACTTTTATCAAAACACACAGTTGCGGGGGTCTGGGCAACTTTTCTGTTTTTGACCCCGCGATATCCTCGAAAATCTGTAACTTTTATCAAAACACACAGTTGCGGGGGTCTGGGGGCTGCAGCCCCCGGAAGCTGGGCAACTTTTCTGTTTTTGAACCCGGGATATCCTCAAAAATCTGCACCTATTTTCAAACTCTATATACTAAAGTAGAGAGACGTTACTGTTTTTGAGGGTATTGCTATGGACAGAATTTTTTCAAAACTGCTCCGTTCACTATGCCGCAATTAGCAAAACGATAGATTACAATGCAAAAAAGTGAGTTAGTCGTATCAGAAATTGTTTCCAACCTGGCAATTAAAACAAATGGGGAACGTCACATCAGTGTATTAGACCAGCAGGGGTACCATACATTATGGTATACAAATTTGGTGAGCAAAATTTCCAAATCCTTAGCATTTGCCCCGTATTTTGCCCAAAAAACCTTGCGATCAGAGTATCATACAGTGTATTACACGAGTAAATGCAACACAATGTACTCTTGTAGACATGCATAGGCTTTGATGATAGATGATAACAAGGACCAGAAAATTGCGGGGGTCTGGGGCAGCCCTGTCGGCAGCCCCCAGCAAAAAAATTGGAGAAATTTTTGATTTTTAGAGCAAATTTGGTCAATTGGAGACGTATCGGAAATTTTTTCGGTCGGGCAATAAAAACCAAAGGGGGGACCCTTGTTAAAAATTTTAGTCTGAAAAATTTGGGGGGGGGGCGCGCGCCCCCCGCGCCCCCCCCCTGGATCCGCGCTTTATATATATATATATATATATATATATATATATATATATATATATATATATATATATATATATTGTCTGTTGGCGTTTCCTGTCACATTATACATAATATACTCAAACTCAAGTTTCGATTATTCTGTTATTTGCAAATGGTACCCACTTTTTCTTAGCTTTTCAGGTCCCCCTTCGCGCCCTTGTACGTTTGCCCCTTCAGTTATTTTACCTCTTTATGATTGGAGCAGTGTAAACTGTATTTTCAGGCCTCTTTATTGGATCGCTCGTTGCTGATTGGGGAAACAGTGTGTCGCAAGGTGGATCCACACTTTATTGGCTTTGTAAAGGATATGAATTTGGTTGTGGACGTGGTGCTACTCCCCGAGAAACAGTGGGTGCTCCCGAACATTCCCAGACAGCGAATCGAATTCGCACAGGTTAGTTAGTTGTTTGGAGATGTGTTCTTGTGTTTAGGGCAACCAAATGAGTTACACGAGCCCATCAAACGCAGCAGTTATTTGAGTGCAGATTCCGAAGGGGTGTTAGTGCTCTAATGTGAAATGGCGTGCTTTCTTCATTTAATTACGAGTTTTGCTGTGTATATAAGTTGTATTGAGAATGTAACTCCTGAGTTGTGACAGCAGTAGTGTCTTTTGGTGTAACTGTAACAGTTTTGGGACTATTGGGAGTGTCCAAATTTTAAGGGTACTGTAATGTAGTTTGTGTAGCAGCTTAGTTGGTATTAATCATCAAATTTTTGTTGAAAGGATGAATTAAAAACACAAACTGTTATAACTGCATTGAAATTTTATTTAGAATATTAGTGCACTAAATGTATAATGTTTTGCAGGTTTACGATAGCTCATCGTCTAGTTGCTATCTTTATTTCAACAACTGGGTTGGCAACTTAATCTCGGTCAGTGAACATCTGCTTGTTCGAACAAAAGATGGTTACAGGTAATTATTTCCTGTGTCTCATACAAAGGAACATCTATTTATAGTGTACTTATTGAATGGGCCTTCAGATGTATACATGGTTTGATTTAAGGGGGTAGTGTCGCGAAAGCAGTTTTGCTCATAGGCTGTGAAAATAGAACTTTTTGTTTTGAAGTAGTACATTCAATGAGAAGCTAGTCCAACGCTGTATGGTATCAAATAATTACTGCCAGACATTACACTATCAATATTGACAAATATCTTGGACCGATTGTCATTAGTAAGCCAGACATCACACAATAGGGACATAAAAATTCGAAAAATCAAGCCAGATATCAGATTGGCCAGCTTGTGAAGTACACATAATGTGTGGACGCACAATTTTTTGCGACAAATAAGAAAAAAGAAAATTGAAGGTTCGTTTTTCTTTTGATTTGAAAATAAGCGTCTAGATTTTTCACAATTTATCATTATTGCTGTTACTATTTTACAGTTTAAGTACACCTTCACAGTTCAAACTAGTATTACTCCACAGCCGCTACAGTAATCTGCACTATATTTTGTGTGCATAAACTAAAACATATGTGCTATTAGTCTGTGTAAAAAAACTAAACAGAAAAATTGATAAACGTGGCTGAAAAATGGAATGTGAATAGGTTTTTTTTCGTCATTTTTCCGACTTTGAGACATTATTGCAATTTATATGCTGCACCAATTTTGCTGAAACTTGGCAAAATAATTTGCCTTTAGGTAGATTTTTAAAATATAGAAAGAAAAATTTCTGACATTTTACTGAACAAGTTTTACAGTCGCGCAAAATCGACTGCTTTCGCGACACTACCCCCTTAAGAAATTAATTGTAACAGTTGGATGGTTGCCTCTTATTATATTTTTTGTCATAAAAGCTGCGTTACGCTGGCTATAAGGACACTGAGCTGCACGTTAAAAATGGAGAGGTAGTTTCAACAACAACAAAACAACAAAAATTTTATTCAGAGAAATACGCCAGATTATTGGATTACAGTTAAATTTTTAATATAACAATTCAGACTTTCAGTAACTATAACAAAAACAAACAGGAAATGCGAGAAAACATGAAAACAAAAATTAGCTTAGTCGCAACACATATAATATATACGTTACAAAAGGTATCTCGTATCAAGCAATTCTAGAGAATTTAAGTTCTTTTATAAAAATATCTAAATTATTAGCTGAGACAGTATATTCTGATAAGCTGTTCCAAACTTTAATAACCCTTAAAGATAAAAAGTGCTTGCGCCATAGCGTTGAAAATTTTGGTAGAAGTAGTCTCTTTGAATGACCTCTAGTCTTTGAATTACCAACCAATTCAAAAAAGTCTCGTGAATTTAGAATAGTATACGAATTGAGGATCTTGTAAATTCCTTTTAAATTTAAATTTCCTTTTAAATTTCCTTTTAAATTCAATTTTTTAGTCTCTTAACACACATGTGCAGCTGAGGAAGACTGGGGGTCCGGCCGTTTTTGCTTCGTGAGCCACCAATTTTTGCTCCTGAGCCACCGATTTTTGCTTTGTTAGCTACGTTCAAAACATTCTGGGGGGAGCGAGGTCGGGTTGGAGGGATCAATCCCCCATGCCCATGTATGGTCTCTAACTTATTTAAGGTGCTGGCTGAAATGTCGAAAAGCGATTGATCAAATAGAGGATGCGACATGGAAGCGAGAACAGGCAAGTGATGTAGCCAATCTTTGTGTAGTCAAAAATTAAAGTGTATGCAGTTTTATCGTTCGACTGACTAGTTTAATTGAGTAAATTTAAATTTTCAGTGCAAGTGCCTTTGATTTGTACCGGCTTATGATGCGTTTATTGAAATACCAGAGTCAAGGGCTGACAGTGACCTGTGAACCTTTTAGTTTACGGAACTTTTCAGCTAGTTATAGTAATTTTCAAATGATTTATGCGCATATGAACACAGATTTATGATGTGCGACTCTAATTTATTCCAAGCTAGTGTATAGTTTTTGCTCATTAATTGCTTTAGTATTCGTCATTCGATAACACTCAGTGGTATGCCGACCAGCCCATCAAAATCCCGTTGAATCTCCTGCAAGGCGCTGAATGGCTGGACGGACACGCTCCTGATCGACTCAGTCGGCGAATTCACACTGGCTCTACCAAGTTATTACGGTGCACTATTGAAAAGGTTATTTAATCTCTTGTGAAAATTATTATTTTTTCACTGTAAAGGTTATCTGTACCGTTTTTTCTTCTGTACCGTACGTTTACATATTTTAATAGAATGGTTTAAAATTGCAACTTTTGGATTAAGCTCTTCACTTGCTAATTTTCATTAATAGGTTATTTTTTATTATTATGAAGAAACAATGAAGTATGTTCGTTTTCTAATGAACTGTTTTAGGTGGAGTTGCAATCTATCTCGGTGCATTGGAGATCCATGGTTTCCGTGGGTGCTGTTGAGCTCAGGAATGCTGATTCTACATCATTCCATCCACCCCCGCGCACCATTGCCGGAGACGACTTAGCCAAGTATGCTCTTTAGTCTGTACGAGATCGTAAAGATTCATTTTTCCAGTAAGGTTGAGGACAAGACAGGCTACGTATATTTTTAGCTCGAGACAGTATCCTTACTGTTAACTGTTTCTGTTTGCCAGTATTATGCTTATGAAAATTTTAAACAGTTGTTTATACTTTTGCGTTTTGTTTTTTCAGTGTAGTGTATGATTGCCATAGAGACTGTTTTTACTCTGGTGGTATACTTTTGAATCTTTTGACTTAGGGCCAATTCCTCAAATGGATTAAACGGATTAGATTAAAATTTGTTTGCCTAATAACTTCTCTCGGTGTTGAGGTAGACTCAAAAAATTTTGTGCACGGATACGCTACAAATAATTGCTATCGTAAATTTCGTATTAATTTATAAACGATGCCAAGAGTTATTGGCAAAACAAATTTTCATCTAATCCGTTTGATCCATTTTAGGAATTGGCCCTTAGAGGCAGTTTTTAAGGTCTGTTCTGTTTATTTTTAGAGTGAGGAAGTTGGACGCGTGCGAATACCAGGTGACTCAGGTGGGAGACCGCATCAATATCACATTGACGCCGAATGATTTGAAAAAACTCATCCCGTTTCAGCAGTGGAAAAAACGCCTGGAACTCTATCATGCGAATGCGACCGCGTCTTCAGCTGGCAGTAAAGGTTCTGGCGAAGTCTGCTGTGATGATGTCAGTAATAAGGCGTGCAAAGAAGCTGACGGTGCTAGCGCTGTGAAGCAGTCCAAACTGATGTCACAAACGATTGGTGGGTAACTTTGTTTGCTTGTATCAACTGACGAGGGCTGGATAATGATATGGTACAGGAGCTAAGACATTGTTTGCACTTAAATCAGTTTAGCAAGACCTGTTTAATAAGCGTTGATGGATTTGTTTGACCATCGAAGTTAGGTATTTAATTAATTGCACATGCACAGCTGGTCAGCCAGCGCAAAGTGTTTACCCATAGCAACTTCAGAAACTGAAAAAAATTTTGCTGTAGAGTTGGTTTTGTTTAAATAAATCAAACGCTTAAAAATTCATATTGTAGTCTTGTCTGTTGTTTTAGCTGTGAAAGACTCAACTGTGGATACCTGTACGACCGTAGCAGACGACAGTGGTCCCTCATCTGAGCATGCACAGCCACTGAACTCCTCAACTCCCGGAGCAGCCGCCGGAGCCTCTGGGGGTGCTAAACTGGAGCAATCGGCGCCGGGCAGTGAAATATCGGAGGATTCCCAGTATCAGTCTCGGGGTGGCAGCTCAGCCAGCTCCAGTCACGACGAAGACTCCGACTCGGACGAGTCCGGGGGCACAGAGGATCCCATGCGACGCGTCCGACACCGCCTGGGCTGCTTGACGCGGCGATGGCGGCGCATCTCCAGGCGAGCTCTGGGACCCAGACACCGGGCTGCTCTCACTGCCGGAGGGGGCGCGGGTTCTGCGGCAGGGGCGCCCCATAAACGACAGCGAGCCGCAGCACAAGCAGCGCTGGCACAGCAGGGCGCTAGTGCGGTGGGCAATAATATGCTGGAACCGCCGAAATTGGGCAAAAAGTGCGTCGGCGAAGTGATCTTTGTGCAGTCCACTCTGGACGTCTGCTGGCAGGACGGGAGACTGGAACAGGCAGTTCCCTCGAAGGAGCTCAGCTATGCTCAGTTTGATCTAGATGAGCACATCTTTCTGCCGGGCAGCTTTGTACAGCGTCTAATGGAAGATCCCAGTAGTTTGCCGGTAGTGGACAAAAAGGACCATAACAACAGTCAGGGCTGGCGACAGAAACGGTGGCCGGAGAATGGCTATGGAATTGTGTGTCACGTGAACAGCCAGGAACGCGTGGCCTGCGTTAATTGGTATGAAATTGTGCCCAGTGCTGTGAATGAGGATGACAAGGGGACAAGAGCTAAAGAAGAGACTCCAGTGGCTGGCCCTGTTAGCCTGAGACCGCAACTGATCTCTGAACAAGATCTGGTCAGTGTCTATGAACTGGTGGGACATGGAGACTATGCTTATTTTCCTGGAATGCCGGTTATGCGCGTAGAACAGGCTAACAGCACTAGCAACAGCAACAACAGTATGCCATATGTGGGACAGGTAGTGGACTATGGACCCAATAGTACCATAGGCGTGCGCTGGCTGAGCGGAGTTGTAGAGTATGTGTTCCCACAGGAGATTGTGCCCGTCTATAGGGAAGAGGATGAATGGTCTGATTATGATGGACCTGAGAATGAAACTGACTGGGCCGAAAATGGAC